>JBBPOJ010000243.1:0-34732 GCA_038091395.1 Leccinum rimulosum
AAGTAATTTAGCACCGCCGCCTTACTAGGAGCAAGAAAGAAAGAACTACTCACACATTGCCCTGAAACAAGTACACGCATTCAAGTGAGCGAACGTGAAATCGAGATTGAAAAATACGTGCCGGTCATCAAGGACGCCTCTTTGGAAGCAAGGAAGCTCACGAGATTGGCCACGTCCTCTGGTTGACCAATGCGCTTGATAGCGCGCGTATTTACGCGCTACCGATTACATGAGACATCACAACTGACTCGAACAAGACGGGTCAACTTACATTGAAAACGGAAGCAAACAATGGCTGCTCATCCACGTTTATATGGGGCACCTCAGCCGCTGCCCATCGCACTCAATTTTATTCCAAGATTTAGATACTCTGACACTCACTCATCGCTGTCTCAATGTGGCCGGGGGCGTAGCAATTCACCGTGATACTGTGTTCACCGAGTTCGAGCGCTGAGCCGATCAGTTACGCAAGAGCTCGGAAAGAACACAATCAGTTCTCACCAGCAACTTGTGTCAGGCCTCTGATAGCAAACTTGCTGGCAGAGTAAGCGCTACTCAGCGGCAACGCCGACTTCCCGACCGTAGAGCTTGCGCCAATAATCCGTCCTCCGTGTCCTTGCTTAATCATCTGCTGCGCCGCGTACTTGTAGCACAAGAAAACGCCTCGTAAATTTGTGGCTATGACCCGCTCCCAGTCATTCAATTCGGCTGTAAGATACTTGTGTCAGCACGGGAACCCCAGGGGAAACCTCGCGATAGCGGGCCTACTGGACACCAAGGGAGTCATAATAGCAATCCCCGCATTCGCTATCATCTGTTAGGACGCGGTCAATTAAATTGCTGTATAAAAACCATAATGCTACTCACGACGTCCAGCCCTCCGAATTGATCGACAACGGTTTGAACCATTCCCTTGACCTCTTCCTCGACGGTTACATCTCCTGGGACCAACAATGTCCTTCGACCCATCTTTTCGATCTCGTCCGCAACGGCGCGAAGCTGATCACCTTTAGATGAAATGTCGTTGAGCGCGACGTTGAACCCATCCTTGGCAAGGCGAAGTGCAATGCCGCGCCCGATACCCTGGGCGGATCCGGTGACGACGGAGGCCATGATACTATATCTAGCGCTGGAAGTAAGAAATCAAAGTGCCGACGGGAAAAGAGAAGGTCTGCTTCGACGGCTGGTTGGCTCAGGGCTGGTCTTATACCCCTCGGGGCTAGTGGGCTAGTAGCCTGAGACTCTCAGTGAAACACTCTCGGCGATTAAGATTATGGGCGGTCCCGACCGTTGTAGGTTTCAATATCACATTCTTGACAGAAATCCAAGTCGACAGCTTCCCTGCCATCATGAGGAGCATTCTAATGGCTAATAGGCAAACTACTTACTGTCTGGCAGATTCGGAGAGTTGGACCACAACACTTCATTGACAGTATGCCACGACTGTTTATTGTCATTATCTTCCCTCTCGAATGAGGTGCTGCCGCTCCATATCTGCTTCGGGAGACCCCTGTCCAGTACCACGAAAATCCTCTTATGTTGGTGTTCTGATCGTAGGTTGTCAGTGTTACTTACAGATATGTTTACTCGCCCGCAGGGTGTTAACTCGTTTGGCAGTGAAAGTCACATTTCTTCATTACTGTCAGAACAACTCAATAAACTATTTGGTGCGACTGTTGGTGGTGCTTTGCGAGCCGTTCGTGAGGTTGACTGGTCGGATGTAGGATCATCCCATTATGAACTGATCTCGTGCGTCGTCTGAAACATTTGTCGTTCGAGCGTGTGGCTGATTGTATCCGAGGTTTTTCATGGCCTCATGTAACTACGGCGTTGACTGTTTTGCAGCACGAGTATGGAAAAGATGTGTTGCATGCTTTGTCGACATCGGAAAAGAAGAGAGACGTGTTGGGTGTGTGTGGCTGTGTACATAACACCCTCCCACGCCATCAAGCTAGCAGAAGCGCTTAATTGACATTCTGAGCAACTCCTTGTAAAGCCTAGCAGACTGTAGCCGCTCCGTCTCGATAACAATTTACCGTTACATACATACTTATATTTTATATATTCACCTTGTTATATATTCACCTTCACACTGTGCGTAAGCAAGGTCGTTTCCCCCCGTGTTCAGTTCGTGTGCAAAACGTCCATAGTAGTAAATAGTTTACGTAATTCACGCTCGGGCGCGACGAAAATGTTGAACTAGTACTGTTTATGTAATCGCAGAAGCAGATCCGACGAGGTGGATTGGGATAACCACCAACATTGAAACCAGGCGGCGGATCGATGATGGTATGCACTATTGAAGATGGGCTGAACGACCGAAGCTAGTTGTAGAAGTTGGTGTAGCTCGATCGTTGTGTCCCTCGACTGCATCGGAGTGTCAGGTGTCCATTCATCCCTTTCGAGTTGGACGATGGCCACCAGGCGAAGAATTGGGGTGCGCCTCGCCACGACGGAGGCTGCAAGGCGTCAGCTCATGCAGCCCGTCGTATGCTGGGAGAAAGTATGGATCACTCCAGAAAGCGCGCCTTCGGGTTCGTCCATCAAAATATACAAGTGGGTGAAGACAGACAAAAAACAGGTGTGTCTCGGTTCCCGAGGCCTGAGATTTGGCGCGCAGGGCGACTCACACTCATAAACCTCTGTAAGCAATTCAGTGATGACGAAGAAGCCGATGAGCCTCTGGCCCCCCTCCCTGACGAGCCCGAGGTTGTGGAGGGCGACGAAGACATGGACCAGGACGAACCCGGCGTTTCGGTTGTGCCGGATGCTACTCAGGACGCGACAGAAGCCAATTTCGCGAGCCAGGAAAGTGCTCCTGAAGCACAAACGAAGCCTTCGTCGCCCAGGCCCCCAGCTCTGTCCCTCCAGCCGACCGAACCTATGCTCACTGTCGAGGAAGCAGCGGTCATGTTGGATGAATCGTTCAAAGGCTTGGATGGAGGTATGACCGTCGACGTCGACGTCAACGTGCATGAGAATGCCAATCAAGTTGAAGACGTCGTTGGGGAGCTGGACATGAGTGTTCTTGGACCAGATGGTGCGCCTTTCGAGGGTGTGCATGGTCTCGGCGAGCTGGACACCGCGGAAGCGTTGCTAGCTGGCACGTTGATGGATGCCGCCGGGGATCCGTTTGCTCCGTCTATGGAACCACAGCCATCAGATCAGGAGGCGACGGGATAGCCGGTGCCCATCCTGGATATTGGTGATTATATCTCAATCGATATCGGTACGCTCAAAATAGATGGAACTGATGTATCGTGCACGTTCTCAGGTTGTTCTCAAGCTCACTGTCCTGCACCAATCGAATCTGTAGTTCTTTTGTACTGCTGGCCGGTTTTAGAGGTTCTCTAAGGCTGCTTTAGATGGTGCAAGGCATCCTGTGGATGAGTCGTAGTTGGTCATTACAAGCGCTGGTACGAAACAAACAATTGAACCCCCAAAAGGGTATGTATAAATAGCATCATCGCTCGACTCCCACAACCCTTCGTGGTTTGGCTGCCATCTGTCGCAACCATGGCATCCTCATTGCAAGCGCTCATACTCAACCAACATCCAACCCCATTTTTTTCACTGGGAGAAGTTGTCCTTGCAAGCTGGGCCCTTGGTCCCTTGCCCAGTTTTGTTCCTTTGGTGCTTCTGCTGTCCGTCCTAATGATCCATGGACAAAGAATTTGCCGGCGTCAGACTCGAGGGCGGGAATTACTTTGCTCATGGATCTCGGTTACAGCAGGATCGGCCATCGCACACTGGAGAGCGGCAGCCACTGCCCTCTCAAGCACCACCGAGTCTCTCTTTGCCATCACATTCTTATCTGGAGCGACATACTCAATCGTCATCCTTTCCATTTACCTACACATCCGTCTCAGATGTCGGATGGACACCAATTGGGCTCAGTTCACACTTTTCCCCGCACTCTGGACTGCATGTTGGTGTATCACATCACGCATCTCGCCACTTGGCCGTTTGTTGAACTGGTGGCCAGCCCCTGTTCCCTCTGCATACAGTTGGATGCTGCCCTTTACTGGTCCAGCTGGCATTGATTGGATCGTCGCAGGGTGGGCTGTAGTATGTTCTGAGTTTATGGCTCAGTGGCTCATGGGCTCCTCGGAGTACGAGTCGTTGGAGGATGCGTACGGCAAACAGTCGCTTTTATCTTCCAGCAAAAAAGGGCTCTTGGGACTTGCGACTATACTGCTTGCCCTCACGTTTCCCTCGTCTACCACCTACAACACCCTTCCTCGCACCGATGTTGTCAAACACACACCATTCACAGTCAGCTGCGTCTTACCCAATCCATTGGACGGAAGTCATGCCACGCTGGATGATTTCATTACCCAGATGAAGAAGATGAATGCGGCAAATATCATTCTTTGGCCTGAAAGTGCAGTGGTGTTTAACTCTGAGAAGGAGCGCGAGGATGCGTTTGAGAAGGTTCGAGGATTGAAGCTCCCATCACTCGTTGGTGTAGCCTTCGATGAGTATATCGCGGGCGATCCAGAACACACGAGGAACGGATTTGCAATCGTACACAAAGATCAAAAACCGGGTGACGAAGCCATCCAGTATTACAAGCGCCATCTCGTTCCTTGTAAGCAGTGATCACTTGTCTTTTGGTGCTTGAGCTGACGACGATGAAAAGTCACGGAATCGTTCTCAAAGATTCCATCGGTCGACCCCCCTCAAATCACTCATTGGGATTTGAAAGCTCCCAGGGGTGTAACGAAACCTGAGTGGGGGCCGCCAGAGCAAAACTTTACACGACCCATACCCGTGACATCATCTATATGTCTGGACTTTACATCACCGACCGTATTCGCCAACTTGGAGTCGCGGCCAGCTGTGATCCTGGGACCTGCCCGCACCTGGGATACCACGATCGGACTGGCAATGTGGGAACAGGCAAAAAATAGGGCCAATGAACTCGGAAGCATGATTCTGTGGTGCGACGGAGGGTCGACGGGGGTAAGTGGGATAGGTGGCGGCGGAATCCAGGAGCCTATGCAAATTGGCGGGGGATCATGGATGCGAACGATCGAGGTGCCGTATCCGTTCGACGAAAACCGCACGTTTTATGCGAGGAGTGGAGATTTCTTTGTGGTCGCCTTGGTCTTCGCATTGATGGGAGGTGGTTTTGCGAGCAACCTGATGGTGACGTGGGCCGGGCTTGGGGCGGCGAGGATGTTGGCGGGGGGAAGGGAGGCTCTTCTGCGAGTTCCGTTTACGCGCCGCTTGATTGCCCCTGCGGCTGAGGCTGATCTGTTGGGTGCGGAGGAAATCGGAGAACGACAGGGTTTACTGGAATGAAGATATCAACGTGCGTCTGTTTTCTTGCTTCGTGCACAATGTTACATATTTGATGTACTCGTACGATTTCCCGGGTTTCCAATGACACATTTTCTGGCAAGTTTATGGTCCGAGCGATTCGAAGCATGCGTCTTTCATGATCAGCTGCAAGAGGTAATCTAATCCGCCACCTCTTATCCGCCTGGCATGCACACACTTGACAGTTTGAGCAGGCCGCTATCCAAGTTGGATCAATAAAGAGGTCGACCGGCAGCATGAGTGTGGTGGTAGCGTGGCTGTGAGTGTTTGTGCCGTGCAGCTTTGATCGGGTTTTGTACTGAGAAGAAGAAATAGGTGTCTGGTGGCCATGAGGAAAGATGCACCGATGACTCAGGGGTCATTTATTAGTAGCGGGCGATAAGGTGCAAGATTCGATCTCACAACTATGAATGAACAGGGTCAAGGGTTTCGTTAGTGCTCTGGGTGTGACTCAATGTATGTTCGGAGGTGTACTAAAAGGATTGAGTTGGCGAGTCCAGGAGGTGCTCGCTTGAGCCATCAGAGAGCAAAGTTCATGAGAACAGTCTCTGTTCGAGAGGGACGATAGTTGCCTCGAGGCAGAATGACGACTTCGTACACGAGGTGATACGGTGACTTTGCTCGTTCATTACATCCCAAAATTCCAGCCAGCAGACACGCACAAGTCACGCTTTCTAGAAACCCGGTTTCGTTCAAAGGTCGCGCTTTTGCCAACCGGCACTCCCTCGCAAGTCCGTATCTCCAGGACTTGAGAGCACACGACGTCGGCGCACAACTTTCTCCAGTCGAAGCTACCTCGCGGCCTTCGCGGCTCCCTGCGCAGCTCGACTCCCTCCTTCGATCCCTCCCGACTCTTGGCCCGCGCTTTCTCGCGCAGTCTCTTTGGAAAGAAGCAACCACAACCTTCAAAGGACACCGACCTCGACGACGGCGCTGGCGACTTTGAGCTCATCGCCACAGACGACGTCCCTCCTGCCGACGTTCCCGCCGTTTCTTCCCACACTCCCGTTCCGTCTTCCCTCTGCGAGTCTTCGGTTCCACCGTCCGTCTCTCGCACCAAATCCACTCTCTTTCGTCTCAAGAACATCTCAAAAGTTTCTATCCATCTCTCTTCTTTCACAGACAGCAGGGCCTCCTCCTCCCGTACTCGCACTGCCACCAACGAGTCCGACATCTGTCTCGCCTTCCCCAAACCTCCTACTCATATACCCACCCCTGAAACATCTGCCGCGGCCTCCACTCAACTTCCCCAGTTTTCTGCCCCTGGCCCATCCTCCATCAAGCACAACTCGTTTCCGGGTGGTTACACCGAACTTGTTGATCAGGACGCCATCGAAGAAGAGCCTGATACGAAGTCTGCACCCCCAGTTCTACTCCCATTAGCTAGCCAGGCCGTGCGCTCGCCCAAGTTCGCGAAACGGAGGCATAGATTCCCCAGCTCTTTCAAGCGCTTCAAGCCTCTCTCACAAATCATTCGTGATTCGTTTGTGTCTCAACCTATAGACACTTCGTCTGTGGATACCATCAGGAGCGAGAAGCAGAATCCTGTTCGTGACTTTGATTCCAACTCTGCATTCAGCAATCCCGCTAATTCTCTCATCCTTCCTCCCCTACCAAAGTTCCCTCCTGACCCGCCTCATCCCTCTTCCTCGTCTTTTACCGCTGGCGACATCGACAGCGTACCGTCACCGACTGCGTCTATATCCTCTCTCCCTGAGCAGCCCTCTCCCGCTCCCATCTTTTTACCACCACCACCACTCAGGAGAAAGCACTCCGCACCTGCTGGACTCGGTCGTGACGCATCTTACTACCAGATCGTGAATCCATCAGATCTTACTGCTTCCCCAGCATCATTGATAAGGAGTTCTTTGATACACGCCTCTGCGAGATCATCCTTTCTGCCTCCGTCCCCATCTTGGCTTAGTCGGAACGTGACTCATCCTGATCCGTTCGAGGCGTCTGGAGTCTTCCCTCCATCGCGCATTTCCGCTCTCAGTGATTCAGTCCAACTCAGGTTCCCCGATATCACTACTTTCTATCCGTCTGCACTCTTCGCACCCGACTCCCCTTATCCACTGCCCATTCCACCCCCTCTTGTCCCTGTCCCTCCTCCGCGGACGCGCCAACCAATAGCCTCCCCTGCCAGGCCAATACTGCATCCTCTCCGTACAAACATCTACCCAGAGAGCCCAGAATCAGACTTGGGGTCGTTCGTAACATCACCCACACAGCTTGACAGTGCACTCTATTCCCCTACTTCGAGTACCACACCCACCACCGCATTTGCTTCTGCGCTTCCATCACCTTCTCCACAATTCCGCCGCCAGATATCTCAGATTAGTCAGATCTCCGTTGAGCGCCACCGGCAATCTATCGCAAGACTTAAGAAGTCCCGCACAGCTAGTAGCCCTCGAGCTCAACGCCAGCCTTCTTTCAAAGCGTCCAGGACATCCCTCCACCACATCCACAAGGTCAGTTTTTTTGATGAGTCATACTTTCCTTTCTGATTGCCCACTGTACAGGATCTTGCCGCTCGTCGCCAATTATCCAACGGCCCCAAGTTCCACCTCGTCAAAGCACCACCATCTCCCGTCAGCCTGTACGTCTGCAGTTCTGCATTTGATTTTATTCTCACGCTCAACTACCTCGATCAGTCAAAGCCCGGACCAACAAACGATTTTCATACCTGCTAAGCAACCCGAATCTAAGCAGTCGCCACTTCCCAAAGATCTTGCACGACTCCTCGAAGCCTTCTTTGTCCAGTCCGGCATACTCGATTCTCTTTCACGACCTAGAATGGACTACACAGCCAAGAACCTTGAAGTCGTCGATATTGGTGGTGAAGTCGACTACTCTGGACATCAGTGGTTCCAGGAACCCCCTCCACGACCCGAGGTAAGGATCGTCTATCCCTGGATTGATTTAGACTGACGACCTTTCAGCCCCAACCGGTCGTTCAACCTTACATACCAGATGACGAAGTCATCAAACAGAATGAGGCCTTTGACTTTGCACTCAAGGCAGCGCCAAACGTATTATACGGGCGGTTCAAACAGTACGGTCAGGTATGTCTCCTTACCCACGACACGATTTGCTGTCCGAGATCGACTAATGTGTGCACGGCAGCTCGGCGTCCTCGCTTGGTGCTCAGAATTCGGGGAAATGGTCGATAGCCTCAAAGAGCTTGGTTTCTCGGGCAACATGTTTGTAGCGACGCGGGTACAAGCGCTACGGACGTGCGAAGAGATATTAAAGCTGAAGCTCGACATCAAGATGCAGATCATCCTCATGTATCTCTCGTCACAAGTCGCCAGGCTGCGACGCTTCCTCGATAGCGGCGACCGTCAATGGGAGGACTATCCCGTGCCAGAGTTCCCCCTGGATTATCGTGCGTACTCGTCGTGACAGTGGTTTTGGAGACAGTATGCTATTCTCGAGTTACCATGTTCTTTTAGCGATGCCCCGCTTTCACGACCAATTTATTTCATGGTTAACCTGGCACATTTTGCATATTTTGTATTATCATTCATGTGGGAATCATGTATCTGTATCCAGCCCATTTTCTTCCTTATGACCGCGAAGCATTAGGACCTCTCACTACTTAGCCTGTGGAACAAACAGGATTCACGATTTGGGATCACAGCTCGTTGACCGAGAGGGACGACTGTTCAAGTGCCTTCAATCTGTCTAAATCACACCACAGCGGGGTCAGTAACAGACATGGCCAGTTTGATGGGAGGCTCTCTAACCTGTCAACAACACCCCGTCCGTGTCTTCCAACCGAACCGTCGCGTTGGCTTCCATAAACTGGCTAAACTCACGCTCGGGGCGCTTCGTGTGGTTCTCGAGAAAACACCGGGTGGAAGGCTCATCGAGAAGCTGTACTACCTGCAATGAGGGCATCCGAGGCCGCATATATTCCAAGAACGCGAAAAGCGGTCCGAAATACAGCTGAGAGGAGTAGTCAACTCTCAGCCCCAGATAATCAATATTGGTGAGAGGCCCACAGATGGGCATGGGCTTGGACATGGATCTCGTGAACTCTGACGAGGTGATAGTGAGACGACGCAAGTTGGGACATGTCTGCGCAAGCATATGCAAGGAAGGACGGAGTTCACCCAAACACGTGCCGGGTCTGTACAGGTGGACCGAGACCAGTTGGTGACCATACGTGTCGAGAAGGTAGTGGTAAGAACCGCCCCCTCCGCTAAAGTCAAGGATGAGCTCTTGCAGCGCTGGCAAGGGAACGGGGATGGCACGAATGTTGTATTGTGGAGGGGAATGTGACTGGACCATGGTATGCAAGCGGAGCGTGGTCACGGTAGGTGGAATAGAGACCAGACCGGTCTCCCAGGACCAATGCACGCCAGGGCAGTTCAGAACGCGAAGCTGGGAACAGCTGTCGAGGATATAGTCGATCTGAGGGACGACTGGCTTTGCGGTGGGTGAGGACCAGTCGAGCACGCGCAAGGATTTCGCAGACCAGCCGAGTTTGTTTAGAACGATGTACGGTAGAGCCGGGTTGGCGTGGCAGGCGGTAGCGGTTATCGAGAAGATGGCGAGGTGGCGCATGCAGTGGATGATGAGCTTTCTCATCAAATAACAGTCAGAATTCGAATATTGGTCCTCGGGGCCGAAAGGTGCGACGATGTCCAGTCGTTGCGTGTATTCACCAAGCGGTCGCGTGCCAACGACCGTGCCCTTGCCCTCGGCGGAACGCTGCAGCGTCCTGTAGAGGGATGGCACGCAGTGTGCACCGCTAATGTAAACAGAAGTATAAAGAATTGGCGCGGCAAGGTGCCACCATTGTCTGCAGACGCGGACGAGGGCGCATTTAGTGATGAGAGCCTTCCGGAGGGCGGGGTGAAACTGTTTGATAAAAATAGGACCTAAGATGTTGGCGTTGTCGTAGATGTCGGGGACGAGGGTCCCTGGTACGTGGGTGGCGTGGTGAAAGATGCAAAGCAAGAGTTCGGCAGGGAGAGGAGGAGCCTTCGCTCTGTGTTTGGTACAGTTGAGAATCGGTGAGTCTGAATCACACTCGAGTCTCGATCGAACTTACGGATGTGCTATAACATCACCTTCGACGGTGTTGGGTTCGTCCATAGGCGAATGATCTGCTCGTCGTTATCTTGTTGGTTTAGGTAACGCATACCTCTCGAGATCCCTAGTATGCAGTTAGATAAGTTACGTAATTTATATTGTTATTTCCAATTAGACGTTTGTGTGGTCTGTAGTGCAAATATTGGTCTGATTAAGCTGTCGCTCTTGTTTAGATTTAGAGTGAGCTGTTACACGGTAGAGGTCCGCACAGTCCAAGGTAATAAGTAATTAGAGAAGAAAAGGAGTGAAAACAACAATAACGATGAAAGCAAACCCCAAGTGAAGCATTAGAATGAAGAGGAGAAAAAAGATAAGTGAACAGGTTCGGGAATATCATGAGTGATCGTACGTGAAGTGTCTAAGTGAGGATGAAACCGAAATGTAGTGCAAAATGCTTCAATGCGCACGACGAAATTGAACTTGGGTATATTATGAATGTGAAGGCGTGTTAGCGTACTTTGCCCAATATTCTGAAGCAGATCCACTGTTCCTGTTTGACAAGACCGGTATTTGGGCAGGTTGATAAGTCGATTGGCGCGGGGGATTAGGTAGAGGGTTGGGACGAGCCGCAGGGTCTGCGGAGGAGTCTTTGGAAGGAAACGAGAACGAGTTGGGTATGGATTGATATGTGAAATCCCTTGAAGACGAAGGATGCGGTTGCCCATATGGAGAGGAAGCAGCATAGATGATTGGCGGAGGAGCAGATGGCATGTTAGCATAAAATACGCTGGCCGGTATGGGGTGCGCTTGCAACGGCTGCACGACGTACGACGTGTGACTCGATCCATGCGCAAAGCTTTGTATCGCAAAGGCGTCTCTGGCTGTCTCGTTGTTGAGACCTTTCAAGTCCAAGCCGGAGGGCGAAGTCATCATGCTGGTCTCAGGTTGACCTTGAACCAGGCTCCTGCCTTTCCACAGCCGATCCATCTCCCAAGCTTCGCGAGCTCTAAGAGCATTCAGATCGGCTGCCGAAGTCAACTCGGACGTTGGCCGGGCAGACATGGATGGCAGGCGATCAACACGTGCAACCGCCACGATTGGGCTCGGGCTCGTACGTGCGGTCTTGGAGGAACCCGGATGCATAGAATCGCGTGGTCGATCGTCACTCTTGCGGTGGCGGGGTGGCTCGTCCTGCAAGGTGAATAACAGAGGTTGAACTAGAGTTGGACGCTCTGCGTTATCGAGACTACGAGCCCGTCCAGGCCGTCCCGAGAGAGAACTGGAATCCACTTTGTCAATTGGGGGTGATTTCGCCCTTGCATGACTAGAGGTTCGACGTTTGTCTTCATCTCCTCGTTGAACAGTCTTCTCTTGCCTCCGCCTACGTTCACGATCTTCGTCCCTCACCCGATCCCGCTCTCGCTGCCGCTCCCTCTCTCCTCTCTCCCTTTCTCGTTCCCTCTCCCTCTCCCTTTCTCGTTCTCGTTCTCTTTCTCTGTCTCTTGCTCTGTCCTTGCCCCTGTCCCGCTCTGCATCTCTGCTCCTCTCTTTATCTCTTTCTCTGTTCCTTTCCCTTTCTCGTTCCCTCTCCCTCTCCCTTTCTCGCTCTCGTTCTCGCTCCCTCTCCCTCAGGTCTCTGTCCCGTTCCCGTTCCCTTTCTCTGTCCCTTTCTCTTTCTCTGTCCCTTTCTCTTTCTCTGTCCCTTTCTCTTTCTCGTTCCCGTTCTCGTTCCCTGTCCCTGTCCCTGTCCCGCTCCTTTGCTCTTGCCCTCGGTCTCTCAGGATCCCTCCCTCCCTCCCTTTCACGGTCTCTTTCGCGCTCCCTCTCGTGGGATGTTCTCGAAGGTCTCTCCGCCTTCTCCTTCGTCCTTCGGCGACGGGGGGCATCGACAGAGTTGACAACCAACCACTGGTCACCTTCTGCCTGGAACGCTGCCTCGGATGAAGTCGAGACTTTGTCCGAAAGCGTCCTAACAAGCTTGTAAGTCTCCGTCTTCCTGCTCGTCGTCGAATTAGACTTGGAAACCCGAACTTCGCCGTCTATTGGATGGTCATCAGTTCGTTTGGTGGGTGAAACCGATTTGGGAGGAGACACATCCTGCGATCGTCTGTTGTCAGCAGAACGATCAGTTGGGACTCTCTCAAAACTTGGCAGACTGGAATTTGGCTCGTCGGTGTTGTAAGGAGTAGGAGGGTTGGCAAGAAGTGACGACCTGGATAATGGAGAGTCGTCAATGGGAACCACTAAATAAGGAGGTACAGGACGTGTGGCCTCCTTGGTTGGTGATGGTGTTGATCTTGCTGGCGGTGGAGCACTAGTAGATAGGCCAAGTCCAAACGGTGACGAAGTAGGAGGCGAGGTAGATGGAGCAGGTCCAGAATGCGACGAGGTCATAAATTGCGAAAATTCTGGAAAAGTGACAGCAGGGACAGCGACGGAGATGGGGCTGAGGAGACCTGGGATGGGTGACGACCTGCCAGCTGAGAAAGACATAGAAGAGGGCTTGGGAGCTTGCTGCCGATCAGCTAGGTAAAGACGGCTTGTAGATGGCACATTCTGAGTGGGATGCTTGGGTTCGGGTGGGGGTTCGCTGGGAGCTACTGGCGGCAATACATGGTTCAACTTGACGGGAGTAGTACCCCCAGAACTTGGGGCATCCGGGTTTGCAATCATCAATTTCCCCAACGGCGAGAAGGGTACATCATAAGAGATGGTCGAATTACGGTCGCTGTTAGCCCGCTCAACTTCTATTGACGGGCCCTGGTCACCCTGTGGCTCCGTATCCGTGTCTAACCGTGGAGGAGGAATACGCTTAGATGGATCCGACACCTTCTTCTCCATTGATGGCTTCTCCGGAGACGCTTGTCTCTGTGAAGCGATCGAGCGACGTGATGAATGTTCATCCACAGCCGAAAGTGCTACTCCACCCTCATGCAATTCGTTGTCGGTAGCTCGGGGATCTCGACCCGACTTCCGCAAGACGCTGAACTTCCTGACCAACCTCGAAAGGACACTCTGCCGTTTCTCTTTCTTTGATGTCGAGTAGCTTGACAACGCTGCTGTGGAACCATTCACGGATATGGACATCGGGGAAAGGGTAGACAGGCGCTTCGATTCACCGGAACCGATATGAAGAGCACCGTTTGGGACAGTTGACGATCGCCTCGGTGAGCTGGGGGAAGGGTCTTCGACGACAGACGCCTCTGGTTCGTCTGGCGTATCTTTCCCGTGTGTACCAAAGAGTCCGCCGAAAGCAGACCTGCGACGCTTGCTTAGCTTACGCGTGACATGCACAGGCTCCACGGTTTGCAAATGGAGTGCAGACGTCGACTGGGAGAGAGGAGAGGGAGTCACGGTCTTTCGGCGGACTGGGGCTGCATTGTTGCTCGATACGCGCGAGCGGGAACGTGGTGGACCCTTCGCGGCGTCAATCAGTTGTGAAACAAAGAAGAAATGGAAGAATGGATGGATCACCTCGGGAAGATCGCCGGTAATGCTGTTGCCCGCATCATATGGTGACTGGTGATGCCAGTGAGTGCCCCAGGGGTCACTGACATCCATCAAATCGACGTTGTCCTGGGAGGCCTTGCGACTGCGTGGCTTGGTTGGATCGGGTATGCCTACTTGGGACGAGCTCGGAGTCGGCAAGGGCGTGCCCGAGGGTGTGCGGCTGGGGCCAGCAAGACGTGTTGAATCTTCAGAACGGTCATGTATGCTATGCACAGACGCGGCCATGGGTGGAAAAGAAGGTGAGAAAAGAGTGGGTGGACGGTTGAGGGAGGCAGGTGGGAGGAGGTGAAAATTCTTGTACAAACGAGGGCCATTTGGATTGTGAAGAGGATATTTGATCCTGAAAGTGGAAATGTTTGCTGCTGCCATCTCGCTCTCCTTCTTGAACCAAGCTGGGAGTTCACCGAGAGGATCTGGGATGATGGAACGAGAGAAGGAAGAGTTCTGGTTTTCATATGAGCTGCGCGTGTCGTCGTTGTTGTCATCGTTTTGGTCCATTGTGTGCAAGGAAGAAGACCTGGAGAGTTGCTTCAAGGTGCCAGTGGCAGTGGCAGCACTTGCGGCGGGCGACTCAACTGCTGTGGTCTTCTTCGCGGATTTCCTATGCCATAACGATCTCGAGGCTTTGCTTTTTGAGTCCTTGCGAGACAGCCTCCGTGAGACTTGAACTTGAACTTCCTCCATTCGCTGCTTGTTAAGCTCATCCGGCGAGGGTTGCGGAGAATTTCGATCCGCGGCAACCTGGCTCTGCGCAACGTACAAGCGCTCAGCACTGCCCATTCCAACGTTGCAAGGAGCGCGAGTACTCGCCTCTTCAAACGGTTCAAGCGAAGTGTAGAACAGCGTGTTCCTGACATCTGACATCCCTGAGACCCTTTTTTTTTCTTTCTAGCCGATTGAACTCAGTGTCCTCGCTCACACTTCCCGCAGAACCGAGTATAATGGCTGCGCAGCGTCGATGATGGAGGGACAGGAGACCCCAGTTGACCGTGGCGTATCTGCTCCACTCTCTTTTCAAAGGTCGGCGCTGCATCAATGTGTTATTCTGGTCTGTCAGCGTATGTATCAGCAGACCCCGTCAGCCCGGGTACCTTCGTTTGCCGATAGCTTTACTAGGTTGCTATCTTATCTACCTAATCGTAATCACTTGCGCTTCCATCTCAGTCTTGCTTTGTTTTCTCAAGTACCCACAGATATCGTAGAAGATGACTGCTAAGATCCTCGTCCTAGGCAGCGGAGGTAGAGAGCATGCCTTGGCATGGAAGCTCGCTCAGTCTCCCCTCGTCACTCGCATCTATGTTTGCCCCGGAAACGGTGGGACCGCCACCACCCCAAAGACTGAGAACCTGAACCTGAACCTCACGGCCCCCCACTATCACCAACTCGTCCAGTTCGCCGTCCAGAATGAGGTCCGTACCACACAGATATCTCCGCCTGCCGCTAATATCCGCACTAGATTACTCTCGTCCTTCCTGGCCCGGAGGAACCTTTGGTGCGAGGCATTGAGACATCTTTCCGTAAAGGTCCGTCGAAAAAAGCTGCACGCTCCAGCATGTTGCTCACTCGAGGTCGCTAGTTGGCATACCCACATTCGGACCCACCGAGTTGGCCGCAAGAATGGAGGGAAGTAAGGCGTTCGCCAAGGCATTTATGTCCCGTCACAACATCCCCACGGCTAAGTTCCGCACATTCTCGTCCTCTCAAATTGACGAAGCAATCGACCATGTCCGCACCTGTGGCTATCGAGTCGTGCTTAAAGCCAGTGGGCTTGCTGGTGGAAAAGGTGTCCTCATCCCGGAATCTCCCGATGAAGCCATACAAGGTCTAAGGCAGATCATGATAGCCAATGTGTTTGGCGCTGCAGGTCCGCAACATCGTTTTGCACAATCTTTGACATCGTTGTAATCTCTCCTCAGGAAACGAAGTTGTGATCGAGGAGCTGCTCGAGGGCCCCGAGATATCCGTCCTTGCTTTCTCTGATGGGTACACGATCGTCCCACTTCCCCCTGCGCAAGACCACAAACGAATCGGCGAGGGCGATACGGGGTTGAACACAGGTGGTATGGGCGCATACGTCCCGGCTCCCGTAGCAACACCTGCCATCATGGATCGCGTCATGCGAGAAACTCTCCGCCCCACTATCGACGGCATGAGGAAAGAAGGTATGTCTGGCAACCTTGCCCTCGCAGATCATCTCGTTCACCATTCATCCCCAAGGTTTCCCATTCGTTGGTCTCCTTTTTGTCGGATTGATGCTTACCGAAAACGGACCAAAAGTACTGGAATACAACGTCCGGTTCGGCGATCCAGAGACCGAGGCTCTCACTCTTCTACTGAACGACGACGTGGACCTCGCTGAAGTACTCCTCGTACGTCGTCTCGTTTCACACGTCCTCGGAATGCCAACTAGTCTTCGGACCAGGTAGGCCTGTGCAGAGCACCGGCTCGACTCGGTAAAAATAAACACTCGATCGGGTTCCGCCGTCTCGGTCGTGTTGGTATCAGGTGGTTACCCTGGCGAATACACAAAGGGCAAGCGCATTGAAATCGGGGAAATACCATCCGGTGAGGTATCGCCACACGACCACCGCGTTTCACTCATTGGTTTTCGCAGAAGTTGTTGTTTTCCACTGCGGTACTTCGCTGAACGGAGATGAACTCGTCACTGCAGGCGGTCGTGTCTTGGCTGTGTCAGCTTTCGCCCCATCATTAAAAGATGCACTTGCTTCTGTGTACGCTGCAATTGACAAGATCTCGTTCGAAGGCATGGTGTATCGCCGCGACATAGCCTATAGGCAAGCTAAGTTTTTGTTGGTCGGATTAGCTATGCTTATGCTCCTGGTAGAGCACTGAGGAGTACCAAATCCGCCGTTCAAGGCCTCACGTACGAGCAGGCTGGCGTATCGGTAGACGCAGGAAACGCTCTCGTCGACGCCATCAAGCCTTTTGTACGTGCAACCAAGCGCCCCGGTTCGGATGCAGAAATAGGGGGCTTTGGGGGCATCTTTGACCTGAAAGCTGTGGGATACAAAGACCCATTACTGGTCAGTGGAACGGACGGGGTCGGCACTAAGCTCCGCGTCGCCATCGAAACGGGCATTCATGATCTTCTTGGTGAGTGTTGAACTGTACTCTTGTTCAGAAGACTCGACTTGAGCTGAATCCGGCAGGCATCGATCTGGTGGCTATGTCTGTCAATGATCTATTGGTTCAAGGCGCAGAACCACTCTACTTTCTGGACTATTATGGGTGCAGTAAGCTAGACGTCGCCGTTGCAACGAACGTCATCAAAGGCATTGCCAACGGATGTCTCCAAGCCGGATGCACCCTCATCGGAGGTGAGACCGCTGAAATGCCAGGGATGTATTCCGATGGTAAGGACTTGTCTCGTACGCCCGCAATGGTCCACGGTGATTCACTCTATATTCCCATCTCACGCTCAGGGGACTATGACCTCGCTGGCTTTTCCGTGGGTGTCGTCGAGAGGAACTTGGTTCTCCCTCGCGACGTCGTCGAAGGAGACGTTTTGCTCGGTATCGAATCTTCCGGATTGCACTCCAACGGATTCTCTCTCGTCCGCAAGATCATATCCCTCTCAGGTCTGTCCTATTCTGCTCCCTGCCCCTGGGACGCAACTTGTACGGTTGGCCAAAAACTCCTCGTACCGACCCGTGTCTACGTCAAGCAAGTGCTCCTGACTGCGCAAAAGGGCCTTATCAAAGCTATGTCTAACATAACCGGTGGCGGTTTCATCGAGAACATCCCCCGAGTTCTCCCGAAAGGACTCGGCTGTTACGTAGATGCGTCTACATGGCAGCTGCCGGAAGTGTTTCGGTACTTGATGAGGGAAGGCGGAGTCGCGCCGTTGGAAATGGCACGCACCTTCAACATGGGCATCGGCCTCGTGGTCGTGGTTGCCAAGGACAAGCGTGAAAGCGTGTTGAATGCCTTGCGCACACAGGACCCGGGAGCTCCCGTTCATGAGATTGGGCAGGTGATTGGTACGAGTGGGGTGCAAATCAGGAACTTGGAGCACTGGGCGTGACATCCAAATTTCTGCAAAAGCTAGATGGAGACATCGATAGTGGTATGCTATGCAAAAAAAAAGAAGTGTGAATGACACAGTAATAGTAGATAGTAAATGTAAATAGTATGTGTACCGGTCAGCATGAGAGAAACAAAGGTCGCATCGAATCGAAGAAGCCTCTAGAAATAGTCACCAAAGCGCAGATGCAAAAGAAAAACACAATGCGTAAGAAATAACCGTGCTATGTGCAGAAGAACAAATTTGACACTAATAAATAAAGCTGGAGGTCAGCACCTCGAAACCAAGTCCAAACAAGGTGAAATGATGTATACATGGACGATATAAACATTCCTTTTACGCGGAAACCGAGACTTCCTTCACAGAGTCGTGGGTTCCGGTGGCAGCCTCAGCGAAAGAAATCTTGGGCAACTTAGGAGCAATATTGCCGTTCACACCGTTAGGTTGAGCAGCATTTACTTCCGCCAGTTTGTTATCCTGTTGGAATCGTCAATAACATGTCCCACAAGGTCTCAGCGATACCTACAATTTGACTTTTTGCCTGAAGCTCCTCCGGCGAGACACTCCGGGTACCAGCCTCCCTTGTGGCGTCTTTGCGGAAGGGCGGTGGTGCCTGGAGTACCTGAGCAGCAGTAGGACCTGGCAGTCCATTGGTGACAGGGGCTCCATTTGCGGAACTCCTCGACGACGTGGTCGTGGATCCACCAAGCACGGGAAACTCATCAGCGTTCGGAACTCGCTGCTGTTTAACGAAGGGCCTTTTTTCCATTCGCGACCCGTTGGTTTTTAAGGCCTTAGGGCGATTGCCAGGATCCGTGGACTGTGAGCGACTTGATGAATCATTCGTACCGTTCATACCGCGAGGGGGTTGAACATCCTAGAGAAAAGCAGAGAAATTCAGGGAATGCGAGGTGAACCGAAAAATGAAATGCTCACGTCTCGTACGTTCATGGCAGCAAGATTTTCCTGAATCGGACCAATATCGTTTGCACCCTCTCTAGCGCGGGAACCTCGAGCTCCCAACTGAGGTTGCGCAGGCGTATCAGGGATGACATGAGGGAAACGGCATTCGTCACCGTTTCTACACCTACCAGCGGGGTAGAACAGACACGCAGGTTTTCGATTCCCGCCAAAAGAGCCTCTTCGCATGCCGCCTCTGCGATTGTGGTTCATTCCTTGTCGGAAGGAAGGGGGAGCGCCAAAGTTTTCACTCTGAGGATGAGGTGGAGACTTGTGCGCACCATTGGGCTCGACAAAAGGAGAATGCGCATGTGGAACTGGTGGAGGATAGGGTGATGAATCTTGACGCACTGCGAATGGGGGAGCGGATACAGGTCCATTTGGATACATTGACTGTGGAGACTGGTGACCGGGTGCAGTCGCAGGCTGATGAGGTGGAGGGTGGGTGGGGATGGAAAGAGGAAGGGGGGCATGCGCAGGTTGAGGGTAAGACGGTGATGTAGGAGACATTGGGCCAAAAGGAGGCTGGATAGGGGTTTGGATGGGAGAAAGCGCTTCTGAGGCAGAGCGCGCATGAACAATGAGAGGGTTGGGAGGAGTGTGAATTGATGGGGGAAGTGGTGGAGATACAGGGTTCATGTGGGGTGGGACAGGTGCGGGAGGGTGGAAGGAAGGTGGTGGTGGATAATAACTTTGAGCGTACTGTTGCTGATTCATTGGGTCGTAAGGAGTCTGATACTGAGCGGGTGCGGGAGGTGCAGGATAGTAAGGGCCCTGCGGATGAGCAAAAATACACGAGGAGCCATAGCGACAAGCAGGATAATACCTGCAGGGAATGAATCTAGCTACTTCTGGGGGAGGGAGATTTCCGAATGCACCGTTCTCGCCGAGGGGCATTGGGGGAGGTTGATAATAAGCAGGTGAGCCGTCAGGAAGAGAGGGTACGGGAGCGAGAGATGGATAATAGCCGTAGGGGGGAATGGGAACGGGATAGAATCGCTTGGATGGATCAGCGTTGGGGTCCTGCGGATAGGGATGGTCCGGAGGTGTCAAGCCTTTTAGGGATGCGTTTTTCAATAGTTCAATGATCTCATGGTTCGTTGTATACGTGTCTGGAGAGCCATGGGTCAATGCGGAAGAAGGATCCGCTCCTGATAAAAGAACGACGAGATCGATGAATCACGCGACGCGATCGAGGATCGAATACAACAAACCTTTGTCAAGCAGAGCCTTTACCACGTCAAGATGGCCATTCTTGACGGCTTCCTGGAGAGGTGTGGCACCGGAATGACCTGTAAGGAGGACATAAAAAAACATGGAATGGGAAGAGAGAGGGAGAAATATACCTCTGATCTCGACATCGGCAGGCGATGCGGTGTGCAACAAGGCTAGGAGGGGGTCGATGTTACCTTCAGAGGCAGCGTTCCAGAGTGGAGAAACCATTTCAGTTAGAAAAGCGGAAGATGAAAAATGAGAAAAGACGCGGAGTAAAAAGAAAAAGAGAGAGTTTGACTTGAGAAAAAAAAGTTGAGAGAAGGAGAGAAGTTCGTTCCAAGTCCTCACCCGGTCGGTAGACTGTCGGACTTCGGGAACAAACTAACCAAAAAAAAAAAAAAAACTGCGCGAGAAAAATCCCGTTTGATGGTTGATTTAATTATGTAATCAGAATCAGGGGCTCGTCGTCTTGAGTATACAGCGGTCATGTGCGCAGAGGATGCAACACGTATGAACACGTTCACACCGAGGCAGGTTCCGCTCCGACACGAATGGCTTTTGCGCGGTCTTACATATTCGGGCGACGTCAGCCGTGGGTCAGGACAAGGCACCGGGACCGACATGCCGCATTCGTGCGCTCACGGACGTGGCATTATTTAGTACACACTACTAATCTTGCTTTCCTACCGACTCCGTTCCCCCCGACGCAATGCTCTCCATCCCCAGCTTTCTCAACAAACGCTTTGCATGTTCACCTGTCTTTTTTGGCAGATCTAACTCTCGCGAGGGAGGCCGGTTCATCAGCTCCTGCACCCCAGTCTTCACATCTTTGTCTACCGACCAGATGTCCAAGCTCAGCCCGTGCCATATGCTTCAGCGGAACACCATACCTTCGTACAGGGCCTCATAAATCTGTCACATGTAGAATCCCGATTTTTTTGCAACTCAGCTGGGAACCAGTCAGTGAATTTTGGTGACTCACCCCGTTTGCGATGGGTGCAGACACGTTCATCTCATCGATAATCTGCTTGAGACCCTTTGCCGTCGTTACTCCCTCGGCTACACTTCCAAGCGTGTCAATGATGTGTCCGAGCGTCTCTCCCTTCCCTAATCGGTATCCCACCGTGTAGTTCCGGCTTGTCGAGGAGCTACACGTGAGGAAGAGATCTCCCACGCCAGCGAGACCCAAGAAAGTCAGCGGAGAAGCCCCATAGGCTGTACCTATCCGCGTCATCTCACCCAATCCTCGAGTAATAAGACCTAAAAAACTCATCCAATAGTCAATTCTTCCTGGCTCGGAGATCGCCTGAACTAACTTGCTCTCGTATTGTTCTCATAACCCAGGCCATCAGCCATCCCAGCCGCGATGGCATAAACGTTCTTGAGGGCACCAGCCAACTCTAGTCCGATCGGGTCATTGCCTGTGTAGCTGTTACAATGAGACCACAGGGAGGTGTCTGAGCATGCACAAGTGAGCCCTACCATCGAAACCATGGTTGGTGAAATACCTCTGATGCTTTTTGGGCCTGCGATTCCGTCAAGGAGGCAACAGAGACAGAGGTAGGTTGTCTGCGAACAACTAACCCACTTGGTCAGTAGAATGATAACGAAACCACTTCGAGATACCAACTCTCCGAGGCAAACGATGGTCCCGACTGCAGACGTGAGTTCCCACAATCGTTGGCATATTCTATGCATGTTGACCTACAATGAACGTTGCAGCTCGTGCGATGTCGCTGCCGCATGTATCGGCAATGATCTCGAGAGTCAGCGCCTGTGTAGTCGTCTCGATACCCTTGTTCACGAAAATCATGAGAGGTAGTTTATCCCCGACTAGATTGGCTCGCAGTTTGATCAGAGTTTCCCTGATAGCGATTTGTTGCGATCAGAACATCCGGAAGCAAGGCTATCATACCTAACCCCCTGGGTGGGTATTGCAAACAAGAGAACATCCATTCGCTGAATCATCTTTTGATCCGGGATCTCTGGGCCAACAGCGCAAATGTTGCTCGAAAAGACATGATCCTTCAAGTAGGTTGGATTGCGATGATGTGCATTAAAGTATTCGACAAAGCCGTCATCTCGGGACCACATGTAGACTTCGTGTTCACAGTCGCCGAGGTGGTCTGCAAGGCAACTTCCAAAGTTTCCTGCGCCAAGCACGAGGACTTTGGATTTCGGCGTCGGAGACGAGGGCATGTGTATTTTCGTAGTGAGGTAGCGTGTCGATGAGGATGGAAGAAGAACGTCCGAGTCGCTGAGCGTAGGACGGGAACAAAACAATCTGATGGGCGTAAATGAGAGACGGGGCGCCAAACGCGGTGTCTGGTGTACTACTAGTACTGCTGCAGCGCGGCGTCTCCCCAATGTACTCAACTTTGACATCTAAATCCTATACGCTGGTGTTGCGGTGTTTGAAATAGAGATTAGTTTCCGTTTTTGAATCTCCGCGCGGAGGCCTTGTAATTGCGGCAAGATCGGCCGGGCGGACGGCGATGCCGTCACTGTGCCGATGCCGCAGTGAGTTATTGTTCGTCTACTCACTAGCCCCATGGCAATCCAAGACCGAACCAACGAATTCCGCACTTGTGTCGATTCTATACGAAACAGGTCTGCCATTCCCTCTAGAAATGCGGAGGCGAAACAGCGCTTGCTCCAGGGCCATGGGAAAAGCACCCCGAGGACCGAATTTTCGCGAATGGCCTCGACCATTGGCAAGGACATCAGCAGCACAACTATCAAGCTTGGCAAGCTGGCTCACCGTAAGCTGTCCTCTTCATAGTTGCCGTTTGTCACCGACCGTTCCCCCTCGTAGTCGCGAAGCGGAAAACACTGTTTGACGACCGCCCTGTGGAGATCAGTGTACGTGTCCGCCTCCACTCTACACTTCAATGCTTATTTGTCCCATTCCATTCATGCAGGAACTCACCTACATCATTAAGCAAGACATTGCCAACATAAACAGGCAGATAGCCTCTCTCCAATCCTTTCTCAAGCAGCGCAATGCACAGAGCGGGTCAAAGTCTACAGAGGGGAAACAAATTGAAGAACACAGTCACAACGTCGTCATGATGCTGCAGAGCAAACTTGCAAACACTAGCATGAGCTTCAAGGACGTGCTCGAAGTTCGAACGCAGGCGAGTTCAGCAACCCTTCATCGCAATGTAGTACCTAACCAGGCATCGTGTAGAATATGAAGGAGTCAAAGGACCGCACAGAGCAGTTCATGTACTCCGCAGCCGCAGCGGCTCATCAAGCACCACAAAGTATGCACGCTGTTTGTTCTTATCTTACTGGGTCAGCTGATCGTTTATAGATTCACTCTTACTGAACGGAAGACATGATCCAATGGGCGACGGTAGTGGAAGTCGCCCAAGTTCTAGAGCAAGAGGAAGACAGACACAAAATAACGAGGTTCTAGCTATGGACTTGGATGCCGCCGAAGGTGGTGTAGCAGCTCAGGGTGGAAGCGGTGCCTTTGCACAAATGCAACTAGTAGAACAACAGGTATGCAACATCCTTTTCATGTATACCACATCCTAATCAGCAACAGGATTCATACATTCAATCACGGTCAACGGCAATCGAGTCGATTGAGTCTACCATAGCGGAGTTGGGGCAGATATTCACTCAACTGGCGCATATGGTCGCAGAACAGCGCGAAACGGTACAACGGATCGACGCTGACACGATAGACATAGCATCGAATGTCAGCGGAGCTCAAAGGGAATTACTTAAATACTATGCTAGTATATCCAATAATCGGTGGTTGATGCTCAAGGTTTTTGGAGTATTGATTGTCTTCGTGAGTCTCCTCGTCCGACTATCTGTGGAGGTTTGACTGACGATGCCCCTAGTTCCTTATATTTATTCTTGTCTCGTAGAGCTCCGTACCACTAGCCACTATTTATTATCTTCACCTAATGGACGCTTGACGATAGATTGGGACCAACTCGGTATCTATTGTTACATTGACGTTTCTATCCTACTGGTATGGCGTTTACGCCCGTGCGGAAATCCTTGACTGCAGATACCCGTTTTCCAGATCTACGCTTACTATGTTTCTGACCTCCTCTGTGGGTGTCTTCTTCTTCGACATCACCAACTGTCCAGGTTCGTTTGTGAGTCTGAGCTTGCTCTGTACCGGATGTGGCGGAGAAACGCTGGGCACCCTCCGGTTGTGCGTCCATTTTGTGATTCTGTCGTTTTCGCTGCAAGAGTTGCATAAGTTACGCCTACATCATCTACACTTGTAACCATACCGTTCGTTGGCCGTCCAGCTCTTTATTACGCTCCTTGAGTTTCTTCAGTCGGGCTGCACCTTTCCCACCCCCGCCAGCAGTCAATTCTACATTGATCTGGCGTCCATCGAGTTGTGAATGGTGAAGTTTGAGTCCCTGCTGAAGTGCACCACGATGAGTGAATTCCAAGAAAGCGCAACCTTTTGATTTCACGACAGGTTTCGCAGGTGATTTGGTAGATGCTTTAGGTGTTAGTAGTCTTACAGTGGGTGGTGGAACTTTCGAAGGGTAAACATCGCAGCCCAATAAGCTCATATATATCAACACACCGCATACTGAGAAATGCGCCTGAATGGTCTCGAGGGTAGTGGTATACTTGAGATTACCTGACGAAAAAGTTAGGAAGACCGTAAAGCATCGACGAGGCTCAGATAGCGTACCAAGAAAAAGAATAAGCCTCTGTTTCGTCTTCTCGTCTTCCTTCCCCTCCTCCCCAGCCTCGTCGTCGTCCTCTACAGGTTGTCCCACACCACCGATAAGGCCCCGGGCAGAACCTTTTCGTCGCTTTGACTCCGGTTCGTCTGACTCTCCATCCTTTTCCTCGTCTTCACCAACTTTCCTCTTTCCTTTTTGCTCTGCCACCACCACCCGTTTTGCTTCGTCTCCCTTCCCTCGTGCTTTTCTTTTGTCCACCAAAACTTCTTCTTCACTGACTTGACGGCCTTGTAAGCTTTGCGCAGAGTCAACAGAAATCGGATGTTCGAGGATAGGGACATCGTGCTCGTCCTCTGAGTTGTCAGCGATGTCTGTTGTTGGGCTGTCCTTTATACCGCCGCGTTTGCGTTCTCGAAAGGCGATGAATTTCTTCTGGCGCTTGCTCAGCTTCGCTGTGGGGACCATTGTTCACAAATCGAGTAGGAGCCGCGGCGTCCGGGTAACGAGATTACCGGTGACCTCGGGCAATTCCTCAAACCGGAATACTTCCTGCTCTCAACACGAATGGATAAAAATTAGCCTAAAAATGATAATTAGGTGGGTTACCTTACTCTCAACATGTAGCAGCGTACCGAGGGTTATAGCTCTGGTGTTGAAGCAGTAGAAAATATTTTTGCACTACCCATTTCAAGGTAAATAGCGAGTGTGTAAGTTTAGTAACCGAGTGTGTAGCCTAGGCACCGATTCTTCCATGGACTGGTCTTAGGCTGTGAATCCCTTGGCGCGTCTCACCCAACCTGGAGCTGCCCGTCTCTGAGATCAAGACAGATTGAAGGCACTTTCGGACATACGTGACAGTCGTCTCTCTCAGTGATCGTCCTATTCAAAAACTCAACAACGCCTAGGCTCTAAGGATCCTTCAACTTATAACTAAAGTTGCTGACAGGAGAATCGAGAATGCGCCTTTATGTAATACTTAAATTGCCCGTCTCGATAAACAGCGACCAGCAATCAAGCTGGTCGAGGACTACTAATACATAAATACGCGTATACTGCCCCGTTAGTACCCAGTAGTTACAGCCGCAGATATACCTTGCAAGAAAATCTAGTAGGATCAGCCAAGCGTCAGGCCATTTACGCCTTCACCAGCGCCTTCAATATCCCTCTCCTCTCCGTCCAGCCCTCGTCTATGCCTCATAATCGGGCGCAATATCGGACTCGCAAGTCCTAGCGTAGGTCGAAGAATGGGACTTGAAGATACGCTCATCGACCCGATTCCTACCGGTCGAGAATTTGAATAAGCAGGGAACGGATATCCGGTAATTGTCGGAGATGACGTCGCCGAACTCGACGCCGGCGGGGGGATGGACAAAGGGATGGGAAGCGAAGGTCTCCCATTCGGTGTTCGAGGATAGGATAGCGACGGATGAGATTCTCGTAAATAAGATATTGAGGGGGAGACCGCTCTTCGTTTCGCGGCGGTAGGGTATGGGTCATACCGATCGTCAACTGAGTGCACGTGTGAACCGGGTGGTCATCTCTCACAGGGACACTCACATTTCCGTTTATTTGAGCGGACTGCGCTGGTGGTTGGAGGAGGTGTGTATCGCCACTGCACTGAGGCTGGTGTTGAGGTTATCGATGGCGATGCCAAGGGCTAGAAAGAACATGATGAGCCCAGTGGAAGCACAAGGGACATGAGGCCATACAGCATCCACGTCCATCGCCATTACCATGGGGCTCCCCGTTAGGGACATAGGGGGATCATCCCCATTCACACTATGCGAGGGGGTACAGGGTTTCGCAGCCATGTGTTCGCCTTGGGGGTCGAGTAGCAATATTGCATCGACGTCGTCGTCATCATCATCACTTGGCGACCCCTCCCTGTGTACCTCTTCGTCACCGACTTCTTCTGGATACCGCCCCCTATCAGACGGTGCGCGTGGTGTACGAGGTTGTAATGGAAGGTCAGAACAGGATGCTAAGAGACGCTGAAATGCAGCTTCAGACTTGACTTCATCATCTTCTGGGCGAGCCTCGGCCAATAAGTTCAGTATCCTTGGAGGTTTCAGCTTTGCGACGATGGGGAGAATGCGGTGAGGTTCGTAAGCGGATGCATGCGACGATACTACTCACCGGATAGGAGAGGCGTCTTGAGCTGACTGCAATAGGGCTGAACAATGATTCATTCTCAAGCATACTCATATGTCGATTAGATGGTGGAGTGGATGGGTTCAATGGCCCCGTGGCACTATCGTTGCGGACATCTTCTGTTTCAATTTCGCCTGGCATGACAATGGGAGGTGTTGGATTGCCCGAGCTACTTGATGGTGAACTCTCCGTGTACATGCGTTCTCTGTCGCTCTCTGACTCCTCTCCATTGGTGATTTCGCGCCTATTCGAAGGTATAGTGAAAGATATGGCAAGAGGACTGAAGATGCGCTTTTCTGCATAGTAACTGGATGACTTTGAAAGCAAAGAAGGGCGGCGGAAGCGGAGAAACAATGGACTAGCGGGCGCATCATCTACACCTGGGAGCAAAGGGGCGTTCGTTTTGTTGGAGGGCAAGGCAAATTCCTCAGAAGACGAGGGGAATGAGAGGCGATGAGGAGATCCAGACATGGAAGGGAAGTGCACAAAGACAATATTCGTGGTGGGTGGTTCACCCAAGTTGGGCCGGGCCACAAGGTGACGGTGCGCATAGCTATAGGAGTATGCTGATTCACTCAGTCACACCATTGACATCTCACCGATCACTGCGTTTTGTGGGTGGAGAACACGACCTGTACTACATACGACGTGGATCACCATAAAGGGACTATTCACGAGACTATTATCCGGGTAATGAGAGGAGTTATCGAAACGGTTCCACATCCACGTCCAAGTAATACATTGTGCGTATACCGTACGCATCAAGCCGAAGGCCAAAGGAGGTAAGCCGCGTAAGACGCGCTCCCAAGGAGCCCTGCCGAGAAATCAGTGAAACTTGCTCCCGACGTGTGACGGAGTCACTTACCCAACATCGAAAGGTTTCCAATGACAACGCCGGGTAATCTCTGTGTGCTTAGTGAGTCGAAAAGACGAGCTGCGATGCTGACTTGCTTACGCTACCGGGATTGCCCGAGTTGTAACCGAGAGTGTAAATAATGCGTCCCAGGACAAACCCTCCGCACATCATAGCAGCAGCATGAGGGCATTTCAAACCAAATACCAGCGTGCTGCGCGATTCCACATGAACGGAAATGGAGAGAAAGGATGACGAAGACGAGCTCACGATATGGTGACGATGGGCGCAATCTCGAGCGTGTTCTGATGGGATCCTGAAGAGACATGACGAATCAACGTGCTGGGATAATTGCAAGATGCAGAACACGAACGCTGGACGCAGTTGAACTTCATGGCTTCTGGATTAGCCTTGACCTCTGTTTGCTCAGCATATACTATGCGCAGGTCGTCAGACAAAGGTCGGAATGAATCGGGTGATTGATACGCACGCTGTGGGTATGCGATGCCAGCCCGTTTGCGGGCCTTGCCTACGAGGAACGTCTGCCACAAGAGGACCCATCCCAGCGAGACGAGGGATGTAGGAACATAGCCGAAACTAGAGAATGGTTAAGTAGGAGAGAGAGAGAGATGTACAGGGACGAACCCGTTTGGAAGGATAACTTGAGTGGACATATTGGATGAAGGAAAAGAAAAGTTGACTGGAAAGTTTCTGGTTGAGACACTCTTTATACTTGTGATCAAACACACGTCAGCTATCAGGAATACGCGGCATCTTCATTGCAACGGGACGCGAATTTGTTCCGGATGATGATCAATATAAATTATGTAAAATAATAATATAACCTTTTAGTCACGTGATGAATCAATTCAATCGATGCCCTGATCGTGCACAGTCTTAGCACAGCGACATGACCAAACGCTCTGCCACAGATCCCTCATCCGATGACCCGGTCAACGCAAAGAATGCCCGTGGCTCGGAAAGGCGCGACGTACAGTCCATCGACGACATCGGCGAGTTTGAAGATGCATGGGAGGACGAGCTTGAGTCCGATGAGGACGTCGTAGATGCTGAGGCTCCGGACGGTACGAGCAAGAGCACACATTATCCTGTACCATCCAACTTTGTGACATCGCGTGCCTTTATCAGGAATGGACGTTGATCAGGTTCTTCCCGCTATCGAAGAGTCTGAGGAGCAACCACCGCCTCTCCAGACGTTCATACCTGGCACGCACGCTCTCGCACAGGACGAAATATTAGAGCCCGATGAATCAGTCTACGTCATGCGCCATTCGATGGATGTAACCTGGTCATGCCTGTCCTTTGATGTCTTACGCGACAACCTTGGTGATGAACGGCAGAGATATCCTGCGACCACCTATGTCGTCGCTGGAACACAGGCTACCAGACCTGACCAAAACGAGCTATCGGTTTTCAAGATGAGCTGCTTACACCGTACTCAAAAAGAGGGAGGTTCGTCGTCAGGACCAGGGATTTAATACAACTCGTCTGACTTTGATGATCGCAGACGACGATGAAGACGAGGACGAGGACGAGGACGCCCTCGACGAAGATGCCGTTCTCGAGTTTCGCTCCGTACCACACAGCGGCGGTGTCAATCGTGTCCGTGCACAGCCCCTTCCACCCTCCACGCCCCTCGTTCCCGTTTCGCAGCCATATTACACTGCAACCTGGGCCGAAACTGGCAAGGTTTACATATGGGACATCAGACCTCTCATAGAGTCGCTCGATGTGCCTGGTTACTCTTGGGAAAAACCACGGACAAACAAACCCACCTTTACGATTGATTCACATGGACGTGCCGAAGGGTTCGCCATGGACTGGGCCGCGTCAGCAGCGACAAACCCGTCAGCACTCAGGCTACTCACGGGAGACGTTCATTCAAAAATATACCTTACCACTTCGACCCCCTCAGGGTTTAACCCTCTCGCCCAACCTTTCAAGTCTCATACGTCTAGTATCGAGGATATTCAATGGAGCCCTTCAGAACCTACTGTCTTTGCGTCATGTTCCGCGGATCATAGCATTCAAATATGGGACGTCCGCAGTAAAGGACGACGAAGCGTTACCGGCATTGACCCTGCGCACGAGAGCGACGTAAACGTGATTAGCTGGAACAAGAATACAAATTATTTGTTAATCAGTGGCGGCGATGACGGCGCCATCAAAGTGTGGGACCTGCGGAATGTCAGCAAGCCAGGGTGAGTCCCTCTGACCTCCAGTGCTAGAGCTGACTCAGATTTTTCTGGTAACTTAGTTCGCCTCGTCAGCTCCCCACACCCGTTGCCGGGTTTACGTGGCATAACAGCCCCATCACCTCGATCGAGTGGCATCCAACGGAGGACTCGATATTTGCCGCATCAGGTGCCGATGATCAGGTCACGCTTTGGGACTTGGGAGTTGAACAAGATGACGAGGAAGTTGGTTCGTCGATGAATGAAACGCAGGAAGGTGGCCGAGAAGTCCCACCTCAATTACTTTTCGTGCATCAGGGTCAGAGGGACGTGAAAGAAATTCATTGGCACCCTCAGATTCCCGGAACAGTTATCAGCACGGCATTGGATGGATTCAACATCTTTAAAACTATCTCCGTATAGAAACGTTCCTTGGGAAGAAAAGTATCTAGCAAAAGCTTGAATAATGACGATGAAGTGTACAGTTCGCAGGGATCATTGCATCTATTCAGTCTAGACTGGTATTACCCATATCACAACTTGCCAACCGGAAAGAACGAAGCAATGTCCAGGATTTTCATCGTAGTAATTAGTACAAGCCGACTCTGTTGTTTCCCTTCGGCGAACGTATCTGCTGAGAGTTAGCTCGAGGGCATCCTGCAAAGACGTCACCACTCACTTTCGTGATGTTTTTGTGCAGGATATCCGTCATGACGGCGTAAATATTTCTGAGATCAGTGAGGTTCTGGCGTGCAAAGAAAAGTTGCTTCTCGTCATGTTCTTTCAAGGAAAGCTATGTTCAGGTAAGCGCGGGGTCGCAAAAGAGGATATTCAAGAATTCACCGTATAGTCCTCAATGTTGGGATATTTGATAAGCTTCGCGCATATCTTAGCTCGGGCCAAGTAGTTTGTTCTAACGGCGTCACGGATGTTATAGGCACTCTCTTGGGAGCGGAGTAGCTCATTGAGGACCTCTGTAACAATATTTTAGGTTATTAATCGGCATTGCTCGTGGCCAACCTACCCTCTTGTATTTGGACACCTATTAAACATCTAGTCGGTCAGTGCTACTGGAAGAGAATTTCTTGTACACACCAAAATTATCGCCGCTGAAACGAGCAGTGTTAGAGTCAACAGAGGTCATGTAAAATACGAACTTACTCTTCTATCCTGAGATGAAATATCAATCAGTATATGCCACACACCAGGTATATTCAAACACACTTTGGCATTGTTAAGTTAACCCACAACTTGACCTTGTCCTGTTCCCATCTGAGTATCTTGCAAGAAGATGCGGCTGAATTCACTCACGCATGAATCAGAGAGCTGTGCACACTCCGCCTTGATTGTTTCCTGCAGCTTCCAAACATGCTTATTGGTGAGGACAAGTTCAGGATATCTTGCGTTTATGATGTCGTTTGCTGCCGACACAAAGCCGTCTTCTCCACGTTTCCGCTTCGAGGAAGGGCCATTGGTATCAGGAGTACCGGGTGGTGGATACACGTGCGTATCCGTAGATGCAAGGCCCAGTGAGATGTTGTAGGGCGAATCTACACCGCTGGTGGTCTCGATGATGGCCGAAAGCTCGCTGCACTGGGTCAATTATGATACCAAAGCATCATCGTGATGGTTCTTACATTGTCTAGACAGCAGTCAGTAACATGGGCAATGCTGTATACAACGCGCTAACCTTGGTTGGAAAGATGCGAAAGACAATTTCTTCTGCGGCGGTAGCAACGCCCGCTCGGAAAACCTGGGATATGCGTCAGTGTACCGAGGAGTAAAAAATAAGAAATACTCGCATTCAGTTTTTCTGTAATCTCTTTCGACATTGATATGGACATGATGGGAGTGAGCAGATAGAAACCGAAAAGCCGCGCGTGCTTGGCGAATTTAATTACCTCATCAGGACATTCAATACATTGCCGGTGCGGGGTAACTTTGTCCCCAACCACCAACTCAACATGAGCAATCAGGTAGTTCATTGTTTGTTCTTGGTGCCACTGCGGTGCTCATACATCTTCTTTCGTCAGGAGGAGACCGACGTGATCTCGACGCTGACAGGCTTCTCGCTCAACAGCGTCCTCCAAGGCTTGTCGCTGCCGACGGGCTCTGGCCTCTCCAGTAGTCTTGGAATAAACGGATTGCCTGCCTTGGAAGCCTCACAAATTTACAACGACAAATGGGATGAAGACGAAGAAGCGGTCGGCGCGGACCAAGGGGAGGATTACGAGGATGAAGTCGATAGGGAACTCGAGAATGAGTCTGTGGCTGGTGACGTCGTCAAAGTCGAGGCTCAGTCTCCCCTCTCGATGCGACCCAAGGAGAGGCGTGTGCGAATCGTGAAGCGGCTCATCGAGAGACCAAAGACAGTCTACGAGCGGTTCCCTTGCTTTGAGAAGAATAAGGTTCTTGATTTTTCCGACTTGTTCAAAGGCTATACGGGAAAAAAGTCTAGGATAACAAAGCGGCCCCTCACTGGTAAGCGAGGCTTCCGCTTTATGACCATTGTTGACTTTTCTCAGCCGAAAGCATCTATCCACGCAAGAGAGACGTGCCTCGAGGCTTCCTCGAGGCTGTTGCAGGCGATGCTCAGCGTCAGAATGAAAGCAAGCGCGTGGAAGAGGTTGTTTCAGCCGGGAGCATCGAAAATGATTTGGTGAAAGCTATCGAGGTGACGACAGCATCGCTTCCACTCTCAGGGGGGTTACTTATGTGTCCTAGGAGCGGGAACATTCATCACTCCCTATAACACTTCCTCTGCACGACAGAAGTTTCGACCTCGTGCTGTTGTCAAATTGGGAAGAGGATATCGTATACGGACCCAGCAAGATCATTCGAGTTCCAACCCAAGAATCAGACGACTTGACTCTACCAGCGAACAAATCCCTTGAGTCGGGTGCGTGGACCCAGAGTATCATATGGGGCCCCGGAGCCCCTTTCCGTGACTTTACACACTTGGAATTGAACGAGGATGATCTTGTGACCGAGGAGCGTCCAGCGAGTATGTCTTGACCAATATTGCTGGCAAATCAGCCACTCAATTTTTTTTTCAGCCGTGGAGGCAGTAAGACCACGGAGAAGGTTGAGAACGGATAATGCACAGTCTCGCGATAAATTCAACATTTCCAATGACCACATGTACGAAGTTGCCAAGGAAGGTGGCAGGCATCGTGTCCGTCAAACATTTGGTCAACTGGTTGTCGAACATGCGTATCCTGCGCAGAAACTACAGCTACCATTTGTGAGTTTTTCAATACTCTTCCTAGCATATACTCGACACCATTGCCCTCAGTTCAAGACCCGGCTTTCCAAACAAGAAGCACGCTCCTTCCATCGGCCGGCTTTGCAGTTTCCTACAAATATCGAACTCCGCTTCAGTAAAGTGCGGACTGCGAAGAAGAAAAAGGACAAAGCAGGGCGAAAGATTGGGAAAGGCGGTAACATTGGCGAAGGACTACACAGGACTAGCGATTTGACGCTGAAGGATACCAGCAATTTTGTTCTTTGGGAATACTCTGTGCGTCTTGCAGAAGCTGGCTCTCGTAGGTCGATTACGTGCTCACCATATTGCAGGAGGAACATCCTCCCATCATTCCAAATTTTGGCATGGGAAGTATTCTTGTCAACTATTATCGCAAAAAAGACGAGAAAGACGACTATATGCCAAGGGTAAGTTTTGGCTGATCACAACGTGCGATAAACAGGGATAACCCTCCCCAGTTGGACCTTGGTGTCCCATTTGTGCTCGAGCCACAGGATGAGTCACCATTCATGAAGTTTGGCTACGTCTATCCCGGTCAAACCTTTCCCGCTCTTTACAACAACCTCGTGCGTGCGCCGCTGTTCCGACACAAACCCTATCCTACCGATTTCCTTGCTGTGAGGTACGAACTCCGTAACTTCAGATCCAATTGTGGTTATGGAATAATTATCAGGAGCACGACGAAAGGAGATACGAAATATTACCTGCGAGAGATCAAAAACATTTGTGTGATTGGACAGACGTATCCCGTGACAGAGGTTCCAGGTCCTCACTCACGAAAAATAACGAATACTATCAAATACAGGCTTCAGATCATCGCATTCAAGCTCCTCAAAAAGAGTACTGAAGAGCGTCTCAAAATCTCGCGTCTGATGAAGTACTTTCCCGATCAGAACGAACTTCAGATGCGGCAACGACTCAAAGAGTTCATGGAGTACCACCGTCGAGGACCCCATCAAGGTTTCTGGCGCCTCAAGGCTACTGTCACCGTCCCGAGCGATACTGACATGCTCAAGATGGTCGGACCGGAACAGGTCGTTCTCATGGAAAGCATGCAAGTCGGGCAACGTCACTTGCAGGATTCAGGGTACTCGCAGACAGCTGAACAAACGGAGGATGACGAGGGTGAATCGAAGCTTTCGATAGAGCAACAGCTTGCTCCATGGATCACAACCAAAAACTTTTTGTTTGCTACACAAGCCAAGGCCATGCTTCGGCTGCACGGCGATGGCGATCCAAGCGGAAGAGGCGAAGCATTTAGCTTCATTCGTATATCCATGAAGGACATATTTGTGAAAGCCGGCGAGGACTATGAGCAAAAGCTTGGTGCGTCGATCGTTTCCGGCCATGGTCCACCGTTGATCAGACTTTTCAGCCGAGGCCGAAAACCGGCCTAAATCTGCTCACAGGTACAACGTCGCCGAGCAACAGCAGATCTACAAGTCCGAAATCGAGAGGATATGGAAGGCGCAGTTCGACTCGCTGAGCCGCAAG
>JBBPOJ010000244.1:0-34708 GCA_038091395.1 Leccinum rimulosum
CAATATTTGAGGGGGGTTGTCGATCTTGAGATTACTAACATGGTGTTATAAACGTCGAGTACATAGCAAGTGGGAAATAGTAAATACGATTACCCAATTATGCCCCCGGTGCAAGGCTTTCCCTTCTGACAATAGCACCATTTCATCCATTCATCGCCAACTCACTTCGACGAAACCATTCCGTTTCACAGGTCGCACCACGCAGACGAATAATAATCTTGGCCAGACCAACAGAGTTTACAATCGGTGCCGAATCCAACCATGTTACAGAAACGCTTTGGCTTGTAATTGCCATATCCGACCATACTCGCCGTCCTGGGCCAGCAATGCCTCATGTGTACCCGCTTCCCGGATCTCTGCACCATCCATGTACCTGAGGAGAACCGTCGATCAGCCATAATCCCGTGAGAGTGCGAACAAGACGGAGAGGACGCACAGAATGAGATCTGCATGTCGCGTCAACTTTCCGAACCTGTGCGAGGAAAATACCATGGTCTTGTTTCCCCGTAGGGTAAGCAGTCTTTCAAACAAATCTGGGGAGCGTGATAGAAGGTAAACAACCCAATCGACGGAGCAGGATAATTGAGGCGTACCATGCTCTGCGGTTGGGTCGAGTGATGCACTCGGCTCGTCAAATAACAAAAGGCCAACAGAGGACTCCATTTCTGATATCAGCGAACGCATAAACATCCGCGATCTAATGCGCATAGTAGACAGCATGGAATGGGAACGAGGGAACATTTCAGCACCGCGGTTTGTTTGCATGTCAAAGTGACCGGACGTACACGGCCAGCCGTTGCATCTGCCCCCCACTCAACGTCGACGACTCGATTTCACGCATAGAGCCGGCGCCACGAACGTTGTTGTAGCCCAATCGGCGTCCGAAGAGCGTAGTGAGCTCTGCTGAAACGTATTCGGTCATCACACCTCGTCACCCCCGCTATCGAGGCACCTCAACCCTCATCGTACTACTACCTGTGGCCCTATGCCTCCTCAAAATGCAATGACTGAACTTCACATTCTCACTGACCCATCTCGTCAACCCTGGCTATCAAATGACCTTGCAATCCTGTCTACAAGTTGCTTGGGATCATGGGCCAGGATTCGGGCTCTATCAGGGTGAGATCGATGAAAGTTATCTTCGATCCACTCCTGTGACACACCTCATTGTCCCCACAACCGGTTTTTTGACCTAGGATAACCTCCCGGAGGCTATCTCATGAGGCACCACCGACTCATCGCCCTTCGACTATCAACTGCTCCGCCGTGCACTGCAGGCAAACTTGATGACATGTACCATCAAGAGTGCTCTCGTTTGAATCCGATTTGTGAGTCTAGGCTCTTTCGCCAAAACTCCCTCACCCATACTTGTTTTCATGATCCGAATGTACTTCAGGTTCATCAGTTTTGATTTTTATCCGGTTAGTTCCTAGACCTAGACATCATGAAGTCACATGATGCCATCCTGATCTTTACTATTTATTAGAAGTCAGGCGCACGTACTACTTGATGGTATCTGTGCTCCTCCACATTTCTTCCCAATGCTCTTCAATGTAATCACAACCATCGCCGTCACAGTGGCTATTTTCGTCCTGGCCGCCCAAACACGCAATCATGGGGGGGGAAGTGATGGTGTAGCCATACCACTCACGAAACGCTCTGCTACCGACGGGCGCAAATTTCATGCTACAACACATGACGCGTAAATTGACCTGTGATGTCCTCATGCATCGTTTTTTTCTCACATCTTTTTAGCAGTGGCATGGATAGTTCCGAAAGGAACACGGGAACGCCGCATCCTTCTGCTGTGAAACGGTACAGGTCCGCAGCTGGTGTTGATTTGACAAAATACATAGACGGAATATGGTATGGGACCATTTCGATCGGCACTCCTCCCAAGTCCTTCACTGGTAAGTTTTTCCGTGTATTCGTGACACCCACTCACTCTAGTCGCCACCTCAGTCCAGTTCAACACCGGTTCTGCGTATGTGTTTTCTGTCAGTACCATCCATTTCTCTTGTCTTATTCGACCCAGCGATCTCTTTGTTCCAGCCTCAACCGGCGATGAGAACTGCAGAAGCCACCGTGACCTCTGGGGTCCTGCATCATCCACATTCAACCTGGACCTTCAACAATATTTTGCGATATTATTTGCAGATGGTAAGACTGTCAGTGGTAAACAATACTGGGACAATGTAACCATAGCTGGTTTTACGGTATGTTTTTACCGTTTACGAACATCATCACTTCCGACCGATGAATAGGCAGACATTCAAACCATCGGTGCTGCAACAACATACTCTTCAACTATGGGAGCATCTGGGTTTGCTCCAGATGGTATATTGGGATTGGCTTTCCCGTCTCTCTCAATATTTCATGGCCAGAGCCCCCTGTTTCACACGCTCTACGATGAAGGAAAGCTCCCTCACCCAGTGTTTTCACTCAAGCTCACCGATTCTGGAGGCGAGCTGTATCTCGGTGGAGCGAACGAGGCGCTTTACGTTTATAGCACCCTCGTCTTTACCCCTGTAACAAATCCGGTGAGCGCGAACGCCAGGCGGTATGGAGGCATATTTAGATTGCCCTTTCAGCTTCACTGGCAGCTCATGATAGATAACATTCAACTGAATGGAGCGATAATTCTGAGAGATGTACCCGCCATCATTGACACTGGTGCCAACTTCATTTATGGTGATGTGACGCGAGCTTTGGCCCTGCACCGTGCGTTTTACGGTGGGACGTACATGGATGGTTACTACACCTGTGAGTTTCAATCGAATTTGGTACTTTTGATTGACTCTCTGTAGTCCGATGCGCAAAATTTCCCTCCCTGACTTTTACCATTAATGGACACCCGTTTTCAATCCCTGCCGAAGTCCTCAACCGGGGACGGGTTAAGGCTGGGTCGGTGGATTGCTTTAGCGGAATTGTCAGTTCGACTGCGAATAAATATGTAGGTGAGATTCTTCTATTCAGCATCTCCTCTTCCCATACTCACCAGTGAACCCGACTAGATTTCTGGTCGATTGGGACCATTTTCCTCGAGCTTTACTATACCGTGTTTGATTTCAACAGCGAGGCACCACGAATTGGGTTCGCAGAGCTTATCCCGATAATGTAACACTCTAATGTATGTATACGAAGCAAATTAGATCCATGCTAGTCTATCTGCAAAGCCTCTCGTGCCGTTATCGCTGAAGGCACTTCCGTGAGCCCATTGTCCAATCATAACTCTTGAATCCGAGTCAGGACAAAGAATTTAGGGGTCCTAAGGGTCTTCTCACGAATGTCAGCGGGTTTGACTCCATCCCATTGATGTGGAAGAGATATGTACCAATGAGCAAGAAAACTGGGCATTGGACAGATTGACAAGACCTTCGCATCTCACCGTCATGTTTTGGAAGTCGATGACTACTTGCTGGTTTCCCTGCACCATCCTTCAAGACGCATACTGGTATAAGGCAATTTTGACCAGGGACAATCATCCCACATTCACGTATAGAATCTTAGCCTGACGATTTTCGACCGAGCCGTCGTGACTAGGAGGTCGATGCGGGTAGGCAAGCATGAATGCAACGGCCAGTGAGCTCGGCTAAGCACGGAAGCACACTGAAGTCACTTCCCAAGGGTTGGATTAAGACAATACATCTTCAATGCTATGCACATTTCTGATGGAATGAACGACTCGGTCCACTGCAATGATACACAGCCAATCATTGTGATTCTGAATTTCGATGTTGACAAGCAGTGCCAGACTGCGTTTTACATACATACATAATTTTTGTACAGCGTTAGTTGTCGAGAACAAGGTCGAGAACGCGGCCGTCATTCCAGTGTGCTCAAGCACTGCTCGGCCTCGACCTCGACCTTGACTTCACCACCTAAACCCCACGACACATCCACGTCTTGCTCGAGGTCGATCGCCAAGTCATACACAACAAGTTCCTCCGTCGAAGCAGTATAATTCCACCCGTTCACTCGTCGCCCCTGCACCAGGACCGTGCGTGGTTCCGATGTCCCCAAAACAGTGATCGTGGCCAACTTGGATTGGACGACATACGTCCCCTCAGTCCTAATGGCAAGCGCGCCGTCCGCGACTCGGAAGGTCACCGTCCGGTTCGGTGTGGGAGGCGGACTAAGGCCATCGTCGATATACGCCGTACCGAATGCCGTACCCGCCTTGTTCAGAGAGACGAGCAGCGAGTAAGGACCCGCCCTCGTCTCCGTGATCGTCATCGCGGGATGCTGGTGCAACAACAGCGCGGCATTGTCGCGGACGTGTACATTGATGTGTCCAATGGGCGCTTCAAGTGTGGTGTTGCCTCCCGATGTTGGCTGCACGGCGGCGTGGGTGTACCAGTCTCGCCAGATGACGCTCCCGCGACCAGGAAACACGCCTGACGTCGAGGTCAGCCGACTCTGTGCACGGACAAGGACGAAATGCTTGCATACCGTCAACGGTCGTTGCGCCTGGGGTCAGCACGGGAGTGACTAGAATGTCTCTTCCAATTAACCATTGTCTATCGATGGCAAACAACTCGGGTTCGTCAGGGAACTCGTAGAACAGAGCCCTGACGGGTGGGTAACCCTCGGTGGAGGAATTGGCAAAGAGAGTGTACTATCGTCCCAATTGGTTAGTTGTAGTTCATTTACAGAACTGACAAGCTACGCACCCAATAGGGAAGGAGAGTGTACCGAACCGCGATAGCGGTGCGCGATGCGTCCGCGACGCTGGGCCAGCGGTAGGGTTCCTGCGGGATCGCACCCAAGGTGTTGTGATTCCTGTAAAATGGCGTGAAAGCGGATAGTTGCATCCAGCGATTGCATAGCTCTTCATCGGTATTGTCATCTGAGCGAGAGAAAAAACTAAATTTTCCGCATGTTTACAAAGACGGCACGTACAGAATCCACAGGTGTCTGCACCAACCATGGGAATTTGGTAAATCTGGAATTGTAGGATACCCTGGATGCTGAGATACATGTATTGCCATTTACTGAAGTTGTCGCCGAGCTGGGAATATTAGATCGTCGAAGTTGAATGATTTCAGGTCAAACGCGACTCACCCAGTGACCTGTCCACTTTCCTGAAGAAGGGAAGGTGGAACGGCTGATCAAAAAGGGGCGTTGCTCTGGGTGTATGCTCTGGAGGGCGAGATGTGTCGCCTTTTCCTCCATAAGTCCGAACATATTGTGCACGTCAAGTTCTATGTAGCCACCCTGGTGAGTGGCATTCGTCGCGAGCGTGTGGTTAGCGAGGGGCCCGAAACCTGAAACACTGGTGAGTCCAATGCAAAGCATTGTGAATGAGGGATACCATTGTGGATCGCATAAGGTGGGTCGTTGACATCGACACCAGCTTCCTGGCTGGCATGATCTATTCCCCGCTTTACTGCGGTCATCGTCGAATCCGGCGTGCATGAATCGGTTGATGTTCCATTGATAGTCATATTTCCGCTGGTACCCCATATTGTCGCATTATAACTGGTTGAGATGTGAGTTCCTTCTGCATCAAAAAGTACAATCAGATCTACCATTCCGGCCAACCCGTCAGAACTCTTCCGGCCACGTTCTCGGGTGTCGATGCAGAGAAATCTTCACCAGTTCCACTATGTTTATCGTCATCACCAAGATACCTCAACAACACAGACCACATACCAGGAGTATCCGCAGAAGGAACTCGCTTCGTTCATGTCAAGCCATATACCTGAGAAGGGTACAGTTTGGCTCCAGTTTGTCAGGGCTTCCGTCCAGTATGGTTGGACGTTTGTGCTGAACCAGTCAGGAAACACCTGGAAGACGCTGGACTCGGATAACAAAGCTAAACGCAGGGCATTCAAACTCACGGTGTACCCTGGCCACACTTCACCTATGTAAAGTGAACCGTCCGGGTTCTTAATCCAAACGTCTCTGCAGCCAATCAGTGGTCATGGAAAGGGACGGTAGAAAATCAAACGTACTGGGCTACGCCTCTGGTGAATGGATCATACTAAAACCGTAGGCTCAGTGCAAATTTTTCGAACGACCAGCGAGAAACACACCACGTCGGTTGAGTTAACAGTGATAGCAATTCCGACATCTACGATTGGGATGTCTGAGAAAAGAAGCTGCAGAGTCAACACTGAACTTGAGTAACCCAATATGCCGCTTACAGTATTGGTTGTTCGCGGCCTGTAGAGAGCCCCAAAAGTAACCTTAGATTGAACTGTATATATACGATACCAAGAATGGCACGCACCAAGTCTCCAATAAACCTTTGGACTTCTTCAGCCGGAAAGCTTACAGGATCTGTCGTGAAATCTCGGTATGCATGATACAGGTCGATGTCAGTCCATTGCACTTTAAATATAGTGAATACAAGGGAGAAGGGCTGTCACAATAGATCACGAACCTTCTAGGGGAATATTGGCTGCACGCATCTGCTCAACTACGTCCTTGACTTCCCAAATACTAGTATAGCCCCAACTGCGGAAGAAGAAGTCCCTGATCGTCTTTTTATCACACAATGGAGAGGCTAAAACGCACCGGCACAGATGAAATCCAAAGCCCCAGAGAGGTTGCCACATCGGATATCCAATAATGGCGCCATATTGTGCTATGACATCCAAAGGAGTGGGTCCCGAAAAGAAATAGAAGTCCAGGATTCCGCCGATCATACGATACTCGATGAAGGAAACGTTCGAATCCGGGGGTGTCTGGAGAAAGATATCTGCTCCAGCAGCACTCGGGGGGCTTGAGTCTGCTAGCCGTGTGGCACACCAAAGTTGTCACACACCTTAGCAGCAATACGCCAGAGGACGACGATTTGTTGGTATTCGCATCGAAACGGTGCTCGATATAAATCGGATGTGTACCGTACCTGAACCCGGGCCCCGGAGATTAACTGGTGATAAAACACATAATAAGCCAGGACAAACATGTTCTCGTCAATAGGATCCTTGATGTCCCGATTCCAGTTCGCCTGGATGGTGCCAACACCGCCATCGACACCTATGTCTCGTCTGAATCCACTGCTTGCGATCGCTTCTCCGAGCCCATATATGTTAGTACCATAAGGAAGTGCGGATGCCACCTGGGATTCGCAAATCAGTTTTACTCTATTCACATGCACTGTGGCACACAGCACATATAGCTCTCACCTGGAGGTACCGATCTTCAAATACGAGAGGGAAAGCGTCAAAAACTGTGCTGGGATCTGCCGCGTTGAGTGGTCCTATGGGGGTCGGCGGTAAGGAGGATATCCTAGTGTCGAATAGCGGTACTGCGTTAGGTTCAGACCGACGGGTAATCCAGAACGCAAAGGGAGAAGGATCATAGTTGAAGAGTAGATCGGATGTACTCGTGTACGATTCTTCCGGTGCAGGAGGCCTGGTTACGATTGATTCTGGGATGGTAAACTGCTGTTCAGCAGAGTCGAACACCTTGACATGAAGTCTGTATGACGGTCAGCCGATACTGAAGCAAATGCATGTAGGAAACAAGGGGCCCACGTAGTGAATGACTGATAGACGACTTGGACCGTCAGCTCTGCGATATCTTGACCGAACGCATTGCAAGCAGGGCCGGCCAGAGCAAGTTGGGCGGTCAATCCGTTGCCAGATTCGATTAACTCCGTCAAAGTATAGCCTATCAAATTTTAGCGTAGTGCATACGCGCCATGGGCTCCAATTAACAGGGTGAACGCACCCGGACAGTTTGTCACATTCATGGAATATGCTGCAGAATGCGGCGGCGCTCTTGTGAGACCAATCTTTTCCGACATAGATTCTGGGTAACACGCACCATTGACCCACTGGCATGTCACCGCAACCGTGATCCAAAAACCATACAGTCGAAACTGTCTGGTTGAAAGCATGGTAAAATGCGTAGAACAACGTTCCAGGCTCGTCAGCTCCTTTATAGTATGTCCGAAATGCAATAAATGAGCTCATTTGATAAAAATGCACGCATTGCGGGTTCAGTACGCCTCTGACAGTAACGGCAACGTGACGTAAGTCTACAAGTTCTTGAAACAGCCTGAGATTGAGTCCGACTTCAAGAAGCCTATGCATTGAAGAAGTTGTGTCCCGTTGGACAATGCAGAAACATCCATCTTCACGTCTTTGGCCCATCCAATTCACGTTCTGGTATGTTTCAGATGAGTCCCGGTCAACGCCTTGCATATTGTTCGACGTGCCAACACCAATTCTAGTGCCAATCATGATAAGGCTCGATTTGTAACAAAGTTCGCGTAGCCTTCAGGCTCGCGCCGGACCTTTTCAATCTTAAGATCTGACTGTGACACTCGCCGTTCAAGTTGACCGTCGTTCCAAAAAAATATCGAAGATACACCATCCTTACTAATCAGACGGTGGAACATTCACTTTTTTAAAGAAAATTATAATGGTTTGGGATACATATACCTAAGTTAGCACCCTGTCTACGAGGAATGAAATTGCAGCCGTGCAAGGTAGTAACTTGTTTACATGCTTGTTTACGTGGGTGAGCACGGGTCTGTCATGAGACACAATTCTGTATGAGCACCGAAATTGTTTCGCGCAAGGCAAATGAATGGTACTTACATATTCAGCAGGTCAAACCATACTGAGAAATGTCCACCCCGAGTGCGACAATGACATCACCAACATCGGAAATCAATGGTCCAAGTGCATCGGCAAGGCCATCGACGAGACGGATAATACCACCAACGAGCACAAAGACGTCGATAATAAGGTCCGCGAGGAGAGCCTTAACATCGTTGTCTACAACTTTGAGGAGGGCGCCAACGGCAAGGAGGATAGGCTAGGATGAATGTCAACAACAGGTTTGTAACAACAGTTTCAAGTGAACACGCACTTTCAGTATGGAGGCGAGAAGTTTGGCAACGGCGTCGACGGTCAACACTTGGCCGTCAACAGAAACCATTATATCACCCTTTTCATCGCCGACGAGAGCCTTGACCTGAGGAATGGCAGCATCGATGTACCCTTTGATCACGGCAACAGTGACATGAATGTTAGTGACGTCGGAACTCTCTGTTATAACACATCAAGAATCGCATCATATAAATACCATTTCAACGTACGCAATTGCTCAACACTTAAGTGGACGCCAGTGGAAACCTCATTGATGATGAAACCAAGAGAAGGCGTGTCCCCACGAGTGCCGAGTTGAGGGAGCTTGGGCAACGAAACATCATTGACAACAGGGATGGTGCGGGCTCGAACGCCCGGGAGACCAGGAAGCCCCGGAGGCGAGACCACAGGAGCAGCGCTTATGAGGGTAGCAAAAGCAGCAGCGACGAGAGCAAAAGTAAAGGAGCGCATTTTGAAAGGAATGTGGGGGGTGTCTAACAGAAAGACGTGAATGGGGGAATCGAAGTGAGGGAAAGACGACGAGGAGTCGATGGAGAATGCTGGTGCATGAATGGGGTTTATATATCCTCTGGCTAGGCTGGAAGACTAAGCCGGCAGCTTCCAATCTTGTGGCAGAAGCGCCGGCGGTGACGTGAATTACGTTTCGATCAAACGGCGAGTTGACGGAATCGGGCGGGAAAATTTTAATCAATAAGGTCATCGCGTCCGATCGTGGCAGCGCGGAATGTGCCACGCAAATTTCAAGTTGTTGTCAACATCCCGTGAGGTCTAGCCAGAAATCCATGATTTTCGACAGTTTGAACGCCGGCTCAACTGAAGTTGCATTCTAAGATTCTCATGCAAATATTGTGCAATGAGTCACGCCTTGAGCGGACTGGTGTTTCGATTGGTATTGACACCGTGTACAATTGATCGAGCCGATCTTTCGGGGCACAAAGGAAATGACCGTATCGAGCAAACTTACCTACGGTAGGTGGAGCACGTCACGGCTGTGAGAAACTTGAAGTGGAGTACTTGTTGGCGACGACGTTTTGTATGTAGCTGAAATGCAGGCGGTGACTTGACAGTATGTTGAAATGTCACTCACGACGGCTTTGTGGATGTGACCGCTGACCATTCAAACGCTCCGAGTCCACACTGAGGAAGCAGAATCACGCAAGATGGCACGAATTTGATTCAAGTCACTGGGAACAAATGACGATGAATTCGAAATCATGATGGGCCATTGCGCAAAGTTGCCGTCCGATCATCACGAGCCGATGTATACGCTGGGAATCCAGAAATTAGATCCTCGATCAACCGAGCAGAAAAAAAAAATCGAAGCAACCTTGTCTGTCGCACGCTGTCGGACAGACCACATCTACTGTATGCTGGTAATCAAACTTGAACATCAGCTGTCCCAGTAGACCAACGTGAGCGTCAACCTAGTGTTCGAGTAAGTACGAGCCTATCTCCAACTTGCCAAGTCACTGATCCATCAAATCTACCGGATAAACAAGCACAAACACACGTGTGTTTGTGTCGCTGAGCAAACATACGACGTGCTGCGTGTCACATCATGTCAAAGTACATTCCATCGGTGGAGAGCTTTGCCAAGGTCAGTCCGAGTTTTCTTTCAAAACATTGTTCTCTTCATTTCTTGTAGGGTGCCCTCGCGACAGCTGCTGGCGTGACTACCATAGGTTCGTATTTCATCGACCCGAGAGCTTATGACGGCCTCTGAGTCTGCTCGACCCAGGTTGTGGTCTGCTTTACTACGGTCAAAACTACCTCATATATCCCTCTGCGTTTCCTCCTGGTTCTCGTACGGGTCTGTCTTCTCCTTCCATGATATTTGAACACCTCGTAAACCCCCCACGTGTATCTAGACGTTGATGTTCCGACCAAGTACGGTCTGGTTTACGACGACCTCGTCCTGCGCACCCCGGATGGCGTTGAATTGCGTTCCTACCTGCTCATGCAGCGCAAGGAGATATCCCATACCCATGCCATGCACGTAGATTGGGACGAGAACCAGTCTAACGAGGATGTAAGCCCCTCTGACCTTCTTTATACTGTCTCGCTCATTTGGGCTAGTTTGCGGCCACGCGACCTACCGTCATCATGTTTCACGGCAACGGCGGAAATCATGGCCACCGGATACCTCTGGCTAGGATATTCTTTGTCAAGATGCGCTGCAACGTGCTCATGTTGTCTTATCGGGGGTATGTTATGCGTGGTCATGTGAGGTGATTGTGTTCTCATCCTCGTATCTTGTAGTTATGGCCATTCCGAGGGCTCGCCATCAGAGACTGGTCAGATGCCAACAGCTGCCGGAGACCCACAAGTGATTGACACTCTCACCACCAGGTCTATGTATAGACGCGCAAACCGCACTTGACTATGTAATTTCACATCCTTATCTCCAGAAAACCCCCGTGGTCAGTTCACTCTGGGTTTCAATTATTTCGACAACGTTCATCTGATCGCTTGCAGATTCTGTACGGTCAGTCGATCGGGGGAGCGGTGGCTATCCACCTTGCCAGCCGAAATTCATCCAAGGTCATTTCCCATTTACTTCGAGTGTGTATGACTCCGACAATTATCTCTTCTTTTCGACAGATATCTGCGCTTATCCTTGAGAACACGTTCACCAACCTTCCACGACTAGTACCGCATGCTCTTCCCCTCCTTTCACCACTAACGTTCCTGTGTCACCAAAAATGGGACTCTGCATCCAAAATACCGCTCATCTCAAGGAGTACACCGATTTTGATGTTGAGCGGTGTCATGGACGAGGTGGTTCCGCGTGTGCATATGCAAGAACTGTGGGAGATCATGACTCGACGGCAGGGTTCCAAGGTCCAAACAGATGATGAGCCCAAGGCAAGCATACCACAAATTGGACGTGGCAAGTCCAAGTTTGTTGAATTTCCTGAGGGGTCCCACAGTATGTTTCTTGGATCTCCTTCGACATATCTCAACTGACTTTGTTCTTAGATGATACCTGCATCCAACAAGGATACTGGACGGAGGTGGCAGAGTTTGTAATGAATCTTTCACGACCTTGATCTGATGACTTCTTTCCTCTGAGCACTGTTCTTATACATGCACCTTCCAGCTGGACCAATCTGTACTCACACGTTGTAACATTTATCAACCGGACGCTAGCAAATGGTTTTACAGACGTGAGACGGATCAATGGATTACACGCGATTGCAAGTGTTGCACATGATAGAACTGACATTTCTACCCTTCATACCGATAGGCAACCATAGCTTCTATCCGATGAACGTCCGTACTAAAGCTGCGCAATTTGACTTGCTGACTCTTGCTCGCTTCGATCGCTAGCGGATCCGTGTCTACCCATTCGTCCACGGGCACATCCGCAGAGTCATGCGTGTACGCTAAAATGTTGAAGACAGTTGGATCATCAATGATCGGCAGAAAGGTCACGGTGGAGACGATCTGTTTGAGGATATACCGAATCTCGGCTTGGATCTCTGATTCGGGTTTTGGGAGTGGCCTGTGTGCATGGTCGTGTCACATCGCGCCGGACATGCACACGACATGATGCGCGTGCGCATGTGTGTGTACACGAAACAAGGGATGAACGTACGGTTCTGCAGCATCGGTGGGTGGCTCCACTAGGTTGACGTCAAAGACCCATCGTTCGAGCGGTAGCCGTGTGTCCTTGGATATAATAGCGAGGACGAGCTGCGTGACGGAACCGGTCAAGAGCCACTCTGCGCGTGCGTGTAAGAAGCCGCCAAGCCCCAAGTCTGCTCGATAAGAGGGACATACTGTTGACTTGTTTCAGGATCCTTAGGAGGGGGTATGTCAGTCCATGTTACGTTCGGTGCAAAACGACGCGACGCACCGATCGAGGTAGTTTTCGAGCGCAAGGTCTTGCGTGACGAGCACGGTCTGACCGTATTTCTTGACCATGTGAAAATCGTCTGAAGGATACACGCCTCTCTGGAACAAGATGCTGCGCTCGCGGTGGGTCAAGACCGGCGGTCGCGTTTCGAGTGGCGGTTTGTATGTACGTACGTGTTGGCTGCGTACTTGAAGAACTCGGTAACGAGGTTTGTAGAGCCCTTGAGGGTGATGGCCTGGCGGGTGGGTGCTTGCGACGTCGCCATGGTGTGTCGAGGAAACGAGCAAGGCGCAAGCAAGTTCAGAATCAGCGCGTTGTTCCTTTCGTCGCGTGTCACGTGGAGAACTCGAAAGGGCGGCACAGCCATTTTCTGCATCAAAGCTTCAGCTTCAACGTCCATATGGACAATACATAGTATGTATATAGGTATGCACTGTAAAAATAAATTATGTACACTCGCTGATCTGAACGTCCCGGGATTCATTACGATGACGACGAGACTAACCACATCGTTTAGTTATCGCTGGCGTCCTCAGGCTTCAGCGACAGCGTTTCACGTCTCTTCAACTGCGACCGCGAGTCGCTCTCTACAGCCTGCAAGGCGGCGGTCAGATCAAAGTGGAAGAACGGCGTCGCATTCGTTAGAAGCGGTGAATCCGGGAAAACCCCTCGAGAGTCAACGGGTGTTTCGATGTCTTTGGATGGAGCCTCCAATTCCGTCTTCCAGGTCGTCCTACTAGTATCGTAGCCACTTGTGACAGCGCGCGCGACCTCCATGGGTACTTCTTCTTCAGGCGTTCCAGTTCCAAAGCCACTGGCAATCAGCGCTCGCCGAATCCAAGGTGAAAGGATCGAAGCAAAATGGAACTAGAAGCAGACTTGTATGTTAATCGCGGCGAAACAGAATTCACGGATTCACTGACCTCTACTGGTGCGTTGGCCCATCGTTCGACTTCGCGACGAGTGTCGATCAGTGCTTGTACAGCCGTGGTATCGATCTGTGACCTGGAAAGAATAATTCGCGTCATGACCAGGTCAAACCTGGACGGGATGTGCCTACACTGTAGAGAAATCCAAGATAATCGCACGAAGCTTAGGCTTCGCAACGTTTACTGCCTGAGCAGCTTCGGCTCCGCCAGCGGCAGGACCTGGGTCGTTCCAGGGACGATCCTGAGGTTTGATCGCACCGACATCAATGCCGCGGCGCATGTTCTCCTTCACGTAGTCTACCAGCGTTGTGTTGATGATCGAACAGTTAGGGTAGAGGTAGCTCTCCTCGAAGCGATAAATGACAACGCCAGGTGCGGGCGGCTCGACCTTGATGTCAGGGTTGGTAACACCGTCTGTTCGAAGAGGAACGAACACATCACGAGTCTCTTCATCATTATGAGGTTTGGTGAGTGTAACTTTTCCGAGGAAATAGCCGCGAGGATGGGCAATCCGGAGGAGCAATAGGGCCAGTGACGCGACGATCGAGGTATAGATACCATTTTCTATGGTGGAGAAAACGGTAACCAAAACCGCCGCGAGCCAGATGAAGAACTCCAGGGGCGATACGCGCCAGTACGTGTACACTTGGGCAGGTGGCGCTACGAGATCAGCGACGGCATGTATGATAACTGCCGAGAGACCGGCAGTTGGGATCCAAAAGAATGCTGGTGTAAGACCGTAGAGCGCAACAATAACCACCATGGATGCCACAATACCACTGGCAGGAGTGCGGACTCCGGACTTGTGTTGCAGTGCCGAACGCGAAAATGATCCAGTAGCAGGATAGGCATGGAATACACTTCCGATAGTATTGGTGACTCCTATGGCTATCAGTTCTTGGTTAGGATTGATTTTGTAATTGTTCACTCGGCCGAACGCTTGCGTTGTACATCAGCATACTTTTCTCTGCGCACATTCATTTAGACATACACTTTGCGATTGCGATGTGTTCCAACAACATGATGATTGTGGCGACGGGCAGCTGGGATCCAAGAGCTGACACTAATTCTGGGTCAATCTTGACAAGGCCAACGTTCTGGAAACCCTTGGGGACGGTCTGGAGGATCTTTATTGGATACCCGGATTTGGTTTTACGATCGCGGCAGTATAACCATGCAGCGATGGTTAAGACCAAGATAACAAACGCGTTCCTGGCAACCATGAAGAAGAAAAACGTTCGACCTAACAGGTATGAGTCAGTTGTCGAGAAAGCAGCTCAGACAATACTCACTGATTCGAGGAAAGCGCCGTTGAAGTCTTGTACAGCCTATGCGAATAGCATAGAGCACAACGAGACCGGTGAGACCCCACGCAGCATCCAGTTTGGTATTTGGTAAGCCCTTGAGGGTATTGATGATGACCTTGTATGTGGCGGCCCTCGTGCTAAGGAGACGAGGTAAGGATCGTGATAAATTATCGGGAAGGGACAACTCGCTTGAAACCCGTAATGCCCATCAACCCAGGAACTTGGCCGCTGACAATGTTGATGGCTGAGCCTGTCATGAAACCGCTGACGGCCGGTACAGGAATGAACTCGACAAGCCACCCAATCCTCAAGAGCCCGATTCCAAGGACGATAAAACCACAAATAAATGCCACTGTCGTTGCTATTTCGGGTGCCGCCCATTTACCGGGGAACTTGGAATCGACCGCAGCGATGATTTGAGAAGTCGTGAGAGACATAACAGCGACTGGACCGATCGACACATCCTTTGATGTCGCGAAGAACTAAACGATCGATGATATCCGAGTCAGCCCACGTGAGGTATCTACTAGTACATGAGTCGATCACGTACACAGTATATCAGAGTTCCGACGAAGGAGGAATACAATCCATATTGCGGGGGGAGAGTTGCAAGCTGAGTTCCCGAGGCTGTTAGTAGTTATCGAGAGGCGAGGAAAAGAAGAGCAATAACTACCTGCGCGTAAGACATTCCTTGAGGAACGAGCACAATACCGACGGTCAAACCAGCGATGAGATCACCCGTCAGCCATCCGACATCTAGTAGGCGTAAGCTTGGCATGGAACACTAGTAGTTCCAGAGCAGGCTTACTGTATCGAGTAATCCACCCAAAGATGGGAAACAAGCTGCGGAAGTAATCAACAATCTAGAGGGAGGCAGCAAGACGTGAGTTGCGGTGAATAACACTAGGAGGATGCTGAAGGCCTGACGAACAGCATGTCTTGGGTTCTTCATCCGTTCCTTGATGTAGGAGGTGGAAGATACAATGGGCACGTCATCCTCCGGATACGCTATGATCTTCTTTACAACACGCTTTGCGGAGGACGCCATGACGACAAGGCGTAGCGAGAGCGGAGAGGATGGACCCAGTAGTCGAGTGCGATGCTTATATAGTCCTGGACAATCCTAATACCCGGTGGCCGTATACATACCGCATCGCACTGTAACGTAAAGCCATATTTAACGGCATCAGCATGGGAGGAAAGCACGCCATCGCCACCATCTCTGACGAAAATTCCATATCCTTCAACGTTTTTTGCTTGGTGCGGCCTAGAGTGAACGCAACCTGAGACAGATCTGCTCCTTTTTGCTTTAGAAGAGGTACTGATGAAGCTTGCGTGGGAGTTGTTCGCGGGCTCCGAAGGTAGTATACGAAGAGTCGCACCTACCTCACAAAAACCGCGCATCACTCAAAAGATAATAGGGTGTGACTATTACCCTGTTCCTAACTGGTCGGCAAGCCGTGTCCTCCTTCAAATAGACCCTTGATCACACGACGGTATTTCCGTTCAAGGCGCCTGAAGGAGTCGTGCTGAATATGGTAGTCCCGGATATTCAGGAACGTGTGGAGTCCCTGTCAGTTCTAATGTGTTTTCCTTAAGCGCATGGAAGTTAACATTGATCACTCAAGTTGGCAATACTATATTCTAAGTAAAGTCGTCTGCCTTTTTCCTAGCTGATCCTCAGGAGCTCGGAGTCTCTTAGCTGGTTGTGACACTATTTGCCATTTTTGCACCTCTAAGCTCTCGCTTGTCCCACCCCTGGTTCATTGCAACTTGCTTCAATCCTTTTCTTGCATATGACCACAGTACTTGTTCAGTTGCCCCAGGCCGTTATAGCTCACATGGTATGTTACCAGTAGCACTATGGATACGAAAGCCCCACCCCTTTCTCTCGTACGAACATCTATAATTTATTTCACTGCTTCTTTCAGTTTAGTTCCCTACTTAATTTGTTGCACTGGCGGCACCGGTGATGCTTAATTATATGAGTAGTTCGAATTAAGTGACCACCTTGGCTTCAGCCTACTACTAGGGCCATGTCGAGCATCATGGGATCTGAATGTGATTTGGGGGTGGGCACACAGTTGTTCCCGTACCTTGACACACTGATTGATGTTTTTTTTCCCCTTATTAATAAGTACCTTGTAACCGTTGTCCAAGAACCGCGTGGACATGACTTCGGAAGTTGACAAAAACGCTGCGAGATCATCAACTCCTAGTACTTACTAGAGTTGATAAGGAACGGCTGTCACTGGAAAGCATGTCAAGTTCCATGCGGGAATTTTGTAGGTGACGCGGATTCTTCCGAGAGAGAAACGAGATTCGGATGTATAGACGTCCCATCAGGGTTCCGAGTGGCAGCAGGGAACAGCATCAAGGGGTCCTACGCAGGAACGCGAGGAACGCATGATGCTCAGAAATGGCAACTTGAACCCGAGAAATGAAGCTAGAGATCCGGTCCGAAGGATTCGAAGTGGCTTGTCAGGCAAGTGATAAAGCTGAGAAAAGGATATATAGACAAAGTTCACGTTCAAGCCTGGCAGTACTTGAGGAGAATCCACGGGCCCTGGATGTGTTCGGACCCTGTATGCCAAGCGTTATAACATACATGATATCCTTGGGACATACCAATTCCAGTGAGATCTGTCTGCACGCCATGCCTACATTATTCAAGTTGCAAACGTGACGGTCATGGAGTGATGTGTCTGCGCATTATTTGTTAACCTTATGACGGTGCAGGGAAAAGAAAGGAAAAAAAATACGATGTCACTGTCAGAGAGTTCCAACTTCCAAGTCACCGTGTCACCTGGTTACCAAGGTGGTCAGGCTGCGACTCAACGAACAATCCCGAAGTTCAATGAAAGACCAAATGAGCGATGGCAAATGTTTGGCCTCGCGTGCCAGTGGCGCGGCCGCACGCTGGCTACCCGATTGCTACAAACATCATTCTCTGGAAAACGACATGCACTATAGACTTATACAAACGAAAATGAAATAGGACCGCCTCTCCATACTTGAAGTCAGCTGCGACACATCAAAGTCACGATTTGCAATCCCACAGACCCTGCTCCCGCGTCTCCTGTACTAGATAGTAGTGCAGGGTATTTGTTTTCCGAGTCCGAAATAAAATCGGCGTTAAAATTGAAGCTAGGAGTAGGTTTACCGCACGGGAATCGGGAGCTGACCAGGTAGGCGCTAGATGAAACGAAAAAAAACTAAGTATAAGCAGTTGATGCAAAGATATGAATATCACACAACTTGTAATGTAGATAGACAAATTTCCTTTCCGTCTTTCCCTATATCCGTCCGACACTGTAAATAAATTGATCAGCGCCCAAAATATCGAAAGCCCTACGGGAGAACAAGCGCACATCGATAACTCTGTACAGTCCATCGTAGCGGAACCCATAATAAGGTGCATATTTCGAGTGGCATTTGGACGAACGAACGACCCGTACAGGTTTCCCTGTTTCAAGTGATGTCTAGAAAGAAACAATGTGTGATACGACGAATCAGAGGGTCAGCCTGCCCACCTTGAAAGCTTGGTTTCGGGATACATTCCAAGATTGTCCTGATGTCTGCGGACCATCAGGTTTATCCTTTCCGCCTGTGCCAGTGTAGATACTATTGAAAGTCAGACCTGGGGTAGCATCTCGGCAAAGTACTCAACATAGTGTCCCCCATGTCTTCATCGTCCACGTAGTACTTAGACAAGATGATAGAAAGGACGCCTTTCTCAGCGTCTCCATGTATACCAGCCTGGGGAGGGCTGTGAACGGCATGTACGTGATCGGGTCCCCATCTGTGTCATGTCGGCATATGCATGACCAGTAGATATGAACATGAAGGTGGCGCTTACCGCTTGTACCAGGTGGCGAAGAGCTCCACACCCTCGATGGCCCCATGTTCCCTTCTGTAAAGAATATACGGTAAGTATCTAACAAGGTTGGGGAAGAATGGATAGTATACGCTAAGCGAGTTATCTCTGGATTCGTCCTGCGCTGTTTCTTTGGCGCTCTGTCCGAGTCGGCGATATTACTACTCGCAGACCGAGGTCGCCGAGGGCTAGCATCCGGAGTATTGGCTGGTGAGGAACTGTCGGGAGGTTGAACCGACTGGATTTGCTCCCGTGTGGGACTCGAAGTGGGGCCTTGATGAGTGTCCATGGAGTCAGCCATGTGTGTCCCACCAGCCAGCGCCGGGCGCAACACAAGCCTCGTTCCTATTATGAGAAGGTTATCACGTGAGTGGGCTACATACTATTATTATTAGTGCTTAAACCTTGCTGGGAAACGAGTTCAAGGACACCGCGGGCTAGACTGGTGACCGGTGGCCAGCCGTCTAAAAGAGGCAAGCTGTTGGGAAGCCGTCGACCTCTTTTAGACGGCTGGTCACCAGTCCGATTACCGGCCCGTCTGGAAAAATAAGTATCTATGCTGAAAGGTTATGCCATATCTCCATCGTGATGGCTTCCACACACCCCCTCCAAAACCCGACGTCGCAATTCAACTGCACCAAGATCGCGACGACCAGCGTGTTCCTCGAGTAGGCAATCGATTTGACATATGATATATCCATGGATGGCCAATGCATCGGATGATCGCGGGGGAGGACGTGACGCTTCGAAGTCAGTCACTGTACTAAGGTCAGTGTACCCTGATAAACTTGTCAGTGATCATCATTTCCTCGTGGATCTGATTTTGCTAGTGTGCCTGATATATAAAGCCTGAAGCCGACGAAAAAATGTTCCGCATTCAAGATGTGGCTCAAGAAAAAGTATGTCGCCTATCTAATTGCACTTGGTTTAGCGTCAATCGACTTACAGGCTGACGGAAGGAAAGGAATTCCCATGTCTATTTCAACCGATCCATGCGCGAAACCTGGCTGCCTGTTTGTTCGGGTTCTGCGTTTTCATCGGCCCACACCGTTGGCATGATTTCGTTCTTCATTCTCTTCCAATCATTCCCAATCATTCCTTGTTCTCGCTGCGCGGGTTGCATGATCGCGTCTAAGCTTCTGACTCTTCTGCTTCCTGCTCTTTTGTCAGCCCACGCAAGTCGCTATAGATGGCAATGTTTACCAGAGTAATGACGTCGAGCGGGAGGTTCGAGAAAGAGGACGAGAGTGAGCTCGAGTATGACGCCACCAAGTCCAAGTGCCAGTACAACTGCCGTACAGGTGCCATTCCTCACTGGGCCCCTCTGCAGGTCGACGAGGACCTTTTTCGCAGACAACAAGCAGTTTACTCCCCTATAAAGATGAAGCGTAGCAATAAAAAAACGGAAGGAACCAGAGGACTGCATTTTTGCTACCCCGGGCCGCCGTCAGTCAAGAAGGGCAAGAACGACTTGGAAGCTAAGCAGCCTCGGTTGCAAGGATACGACCGTCAATGTCACGAATCTCCTCTGGACACGAGAGTCGAGGAGATTCGTCGAGTGGTTCGGCAACTTTGGGGTGATCGAAGAGGACGACGAGGGCGAACCCAAGGCGGAGATGTACGCAACGAAGGATGGGGCGTTTGGCGGGGATGTTCAAGGAAGAGAGCTTGAACCCTTGCTATCAACTATCAATTTACTAGACGATGCGGAGGTGAGTGTGAAAGAACTCGTCTGCGGCAATGATGAGAGTGCAGCCTTTGGATGTCAATGTCATTATGTGCGTCGTGTAAACGAAGGCGTGACGTTCTTCTAGAGAGACGGGGTCTTATGGCTGCGTAGGCAGGACAAGCCATGCATTTCAATGTTCGTGGATGTGGCTTCAAGTTAGGGTTGTGTCACTTCGCTTCTCACGCATTCTCACCCTTGCCTAGGCTACTTACCATCTATCAGAAATATGGTGACTGCAAGTCTGCAGCTTATGATGCAAATCCCCATCACTCAGAACTCGCCCACATTCATCCCTGCTCTCAGACTTTGACAAAAGACCTACCAATAAATGCGAACATGTCTTTGTAACTCGTCCGTATCAATTTCGCGTTGGCATCTCTGCAGACTTCGCAAACACACCTGTTCAGCCATACGTGCCACCAATGTTGCGTCCGGCCTCCGTCGCATGCCAGCAGGCTTCCATGTTATCGTAGAAGTCGATGGAAGGATCATACAAACATCGAACAAACCCGTGTCGACACGGAAAGACGTCTTAGAATGGGATGAAGACATCCTCTTGTGGGTCATCCTCTGCTATTTTCATTGAATACCTTCCAAGGCCATCGAATCAATCATCATTTATTTTAGTGTCTACGCATCGTTTGAGCTTGGACAACTAGGAAACGGAGAATTGCTCGGTCAATTCAAGAATACTGTAGGAAAAGTGTTCCACCATCGAGGTAATCAGCTTCAGCGTGAGCAACTCCTTTGTCTGCCGCACACTCGCCTTGACATCTCCTGGTAGTCATCGACTTTATAGCGCGGAAGGGTGACATTTTACCACCGTGTGGGTCCCTTCGGATCATCACGGAGCGACGCATTTGCGACATGAATGAACCCTGTCCCAAACTCGATGTAAGCAAACTGTTCATGGTGCTGTAGTCATTTTCTGAATGTATCGCAACAGGTACCGGAGTCAGGTAAAATGGACGCACTGGGAAAGCCTACTGGCGAGGGACATCGTGCTCTCCTGCGTTACCGCCAGCAGCAAGACCAAATGGATTCAGACGCAACCATCCAGACTCTCGAGTGTGTTCAGGAGATTTGCCCCACAATCGCTCAGCCGTTCCATTCAATTTGGCTAATGAAAAATTCATCGACTGCCAAGGCAACAATCGATACCTTGCCCCAGATGCGCTAATCCTCTGCGGATTTGGAGCAAAAATCATCCGGGTCATTGCACGACGGAACTGGAACTCGGTCTTGCGCTACTTGCACGCTTCTGAGAGGCTAGGGCTCGCGCTTGACAGCCTGAAGGAAGCGACAGATTTACTTGCAGGATTGGGGGAGGTCTTGGTGACAGACAGTTGGGCACTCCGAGCAGTGCTTTTCGCATTGCATATGGTCGAGGCTTCACTATCGGTGGAGGCAGGAGACGCTGGATTGTCACCGGCAGAACAGACGAATGTCGACGATGTAATACAGGAGACGCGGGACCTGCTACAGAACATGTCAAACCTAGATGTCCGCCGACCTGCACTAGTCGTTGACCTTGGGTTCCTGTTATCCAATCGGTTCAGGCTCCACGTGCATGCGCAAGCGATCCACCTCCAATGTACACTTTGTCGGGTAGGGGGGTGCCTTAGTAATCGTGAGGCGGGATCATGTTTTTGGGCCTTCTGTCTGTGAGTCAGTGATGGTTCCAGCAATGATGCTGTACTTCTGGATCAGGTACAAACATACACAATAGGGCTTCAGATATGCATGACTTCCGGGCTCGATGTCCGTGTAAATTTCAAACGAGTTCAGCCGTTATAGGTTTTATGGAGTAGACTCACCCATTGTGTAGTCATGCCGTTCGTTCGTTTACTAGCTGTGTTATGAGCTGCTTCCATCGTTCGACTCGTAAATATTATATCTATCATCCCTGAGATTGATCGTCAATAGGAAAACTTTCACGAGTCTTTGTTCTCGACGATCTGATCGCTGACGTAGTATGTACACACATACTATGTAGTATAATATGTTGGACGTCCCGTGTCAGAGTCCATGTCACACCGTCTTCTTCAACAGGGCCTGCCTTTGCGAACGACGACGTCCATTTTTTGAAAGAGATAGGGATGCGGCTGAGGCCCCGGCGGTGGCCAGGTTGAGTCACACGGTTCCTTCAAGCAACTGGAAGCCTTTATGAACGCGCTGCAGCCTGCCACAGAACCCCGTCACCCAGAACTTGCCCACATTCCTCCGTGCTCTCAGACTCTGACATGAATCAAGACAACCAATTCTCAAGCCCGGCTATTCCCCTCCAACCACCACCTCAAGGACAAAAGAGATTGCGCAACTCGGATTCGAATCCATCACCTACCAATAAATGTGAACGTGTCTTTGTAACACGTGCGTAATAAATTCGCGCTGGCATCCCTGGAGACTTCGCAAACACACCTGTTCAGTCATACGTACCACAAATGTTGCGTCCGGCCTCCGTCGCGTGCCAGCAGGCTTCCATGTTATTGTAGAAGTTGATGGAAGGATCATACAAACATCGAACAAACCCGTGTCGACACGGAAGGACGCCATAGAATGGGATGAAAACATCCTCTTGTGCGTCATCCATTGCTGAATCTCTGCAATTTTCATTGAATACTTTCCAAGGCCATCGAATCAATCATCCTCCACTTCTTTTAGTGTATACGCATCGTTTGAGCTTGGACCAAGGCTAGGAAACGGAGAATTGCTCGGTCAATTCAAGATCACTGTAGGAGAAGTGTTGCATCATCGGAATGATCAGCTTCAGTGTGAGCAGCTCCTTTGTCTATCGTACACTCTCCTTGACATCTCCTCGTAGTCATCGACTTTACAGTGCAGAAAGACGATACTTTACCATCGTGTTTGTCCCTTAGCATCATCACCGAGCGACGGATTTGTGACACGAATGAATCGTGTCCCAAAGTCGACGTAAGCAGATTGTTCATGGCGCGAAAGTTATTTTCTGAACTTATGGCAATAGCTACCGGAGCCACGCGAAATAAATGAGCTGGAACAGCTTACTGATGAGGGTCATCGCGCGCTCCGGCGTTACCGTCAGGGGCCGGACCAAATGGATCTAGACTCGGCCATTCATATTTTCGAGCTTGTTCTGGAGATTTGCCCCACAGACCACCATAATCGCTCAGCCGTTCTATTCAATTTGGCCAATGCAAAATTCATCGACTGCCAAGTCAACAATCGACACCTTGCCCTAGATGCGCCAATCGGATTGTATCAGGATGCCCTGCAACTTCGGAACAAACATCATCCGGATCATTGCACAACGGTACTGGAACTTGGTCTTGTGCTACTTGCCCGCTTCCAGAGGCGAGGGTTCGAGTGCGACAGGGAGGAAGCGAGGGATTTACTGGCAGAAGTGATGGAGGTCTCGGCGGCAGACAGTCATGCATACCGAGCAGGGCTCTTCGGATTGCAGATGGCCGAGGCATCGATATCGGTGGAGGCTGGAGACATTGGATCCTCACCGGCAAAGCAAGCGAATAGCGACGATATGATGCAGAAGACGCGGGACTTGCAACAGAACTTCTCAAACTGGAATCCTCGTCGACTACTCGGTAGCCTTGGGATGCTGTCATATGATCGGTTCGAACGCAATGGCGTGCTTGCGGATATCCACGAGGCAATTTCGATGTTGGAGTATGCCGTGGATCTTACGCCCCGTAACCATCCTGACATACTATGCCTGTTGAACGATCTTGGGATCCTGCTGTCGCGTCGCTTCGACCACCTCGGCGACCTGGCAGATATAGATAAGTCTGTCTCGACGTTGGAGGAGGCGGTGTGTCTGACGCCAGACGGTCATCTATACAAGCCAGGTCAATTGAGCAACCTCGGGAACTCATTACTTCGTCGCTTTGATCGTCTCGGGGACCTTGTAGATCTAAACAGGTCTATCTCGACGAGAGAGGAAGCTATCAGTCTGACACCCGATGGCCATCCAGACAAGCCGACTTGGTTGAACAACCTCGGTAACTCGTTACTGAGTCAGTTTGAGCGTTTCGGGGACCTTGCAGATCTAAACAAGTCCATCTTGATGTTTGAGGAAGCTGTCTATCTGATGGCCGACAGCCATCCAGACAAACCAAGGCTGTTGAACAACCTGGGGAATTCGTTACTGAGTCGCTTTGAGTGTCTCGGAGACCTCACGGATCTAATCAGGTCCATCTCGATGTCTGAGGAGGCTGTCTGTCTGACACCCGACGACCATCCAGACAAGCCAGGTCGGTCGAGCGACCTCGGGAACTCGTTACTGTGTCGGTTTGAGCGCCTCGGAGACCTCGCGGATCTAAACAGGTCCATCTCGAAGCAAGAGGAGGCTGTCTGTTTGATGCCCGACAGCCATCCAGACAAGCCAGTTCTGTTGGACAACCTCGGGAACTCATTACTTCGTCGCTTTCAGTGTCTCTGGAACCTTGCGGATCTAAACAGGTCCATCTTGATGAGAGAGAAGGCTGTCTGTCTGACACCCGACGGCCATTCACACAAGTCAGCTCGGTTGAGCAACCTCGGGAACTCATTATCTCGTCGCTTTGAGCGTCTCGGCGACTATGCGGACATTGTCAAGTCCATTTCCATAAATGAGAAGGCAATAAGCTTCACTCCTGATGGCCATCCCGACAAACCAAATTTATTGATGGGCCTTGGGGATGCATTTAATATTCGTTATAAGCACTCTCATAATTCGTTTGATCTATCTGCTGCTTCTTTTAATTTTTCAACTGCCAGTCAGGCTTCCATCGGTCATGCTTCCACCCGCTTTCGTGCTGCTCGCGCCTGGATTTCCTGTGCGCAACTTCAAGGAAATTCTACAGCTCTCCTTGATGCATGTGCTTCTGCTCTCGACCTTCTCCCACAGTTGGCATGGCTCGGGCTCCCAGTCGCCGAGCGTCATCGTCTACTCGTTCAAGCAGCTGATGTGACACGTGACTCAGTTGCCGCTGCTCTTGAAGCTGGTCATCCTGAACTGGCTGTCGAGTGGCTTGAGCAAGGGCGTTCCATTGTCTGGACTCAGTTTCTGCAGCTTCGCACTCCAGTTGATGACCTGGCTCACGACCATCCTGCCCTTGCTCTTGAGTTCCGACAAATCTCGCAGGAGCTGGAACGTGCTAGTACTCGGAACAATCCCACATTCTGCCAGCCAGTAAACATTCCAATTGTTGACACTCGATTGCTCGAGAAAGACATCCAGAGGCATCATGATCTTGCCCTCAGACGAGAGAATCTGCTCTTTCAGATACGATCTCTGCCAGGTTTCGACCAATTCTTGCTTTTGAAGACAATTAAGCAACTTGCTCCGTTGGCAATCTCCGGACCAGTCGTTTACCTCACAGCCAATAAAGAAAGATGTGATGCAGTGATCGTGATGGCGGAGTTGGAGGGTGTCATCCATGTCCCCCTCCCTGGAATTTGCTATCAAAATATGGAGGTCTTGCGAAGAGTGCTCCGCGATATGCTCGAGCGGCATTGTCTTGTTTTCTCCCGCGATGCCCTCTATGAACTCATCCCCTCTGAAGATATAGACCGCTCCAAAAAGTTTATTGATTTGTTGCTGGATGGCGATTTCACTGATGGTAGTGACCGGGCAGTGAAAACGAGGTCACAACGAGTGGGAGGACATACTCTGAACCAGTGGTACCAGGTTATTCTGAAAGTTCTTTGGAATGATGTTGTAAACCCCGTTCTTCAGGCACTCGGCTTTTCGGTAAGTCATTGATATAAAGTCTCAATGTTGGTCCATTCTGACTCGAGATTTGTTTGTCTTCAGAATCCGCCATCTGGCACTGATAAAATGACACGTATCTTCTGGTGTCCGACTGGTCCTTTTTCCTTTTTGCCCATACATGCTGCTGGTCTGTATAACACAGCCGAGGAAGGCACAAAACTTTCCGATTTTGTTATATCTTCCTATTTGCCAACTTTGAGTTTGCTCACCTCATCACCTCAGAACAACTTGGATGACCTTTCTTCTCATCTTCGCCTACTTGCCGTCCCTCAGCCACCAACAGATGGACTCGGTAGACTGTTTTCGGTGGAGGACGAGATCGATTCCATCAAAGAATTATCCAACAAATCCCCCTTTGTATCCCTCCAGAACTCTGATGGCACTGTCGAGGACGTCATGGAGAAGTTGAAGAACACTAACTGGGTCCATTTTGCATGTCACGGAATACAGGATCCCCAGAAACCGCTCGACAGCGGGCTTGGCCTCGCCAACAACCGTCGCTTGAAGCTCTCGGACATTATGCAGTTATCTCGCCCGCAAGGTGGACTCGCATTCCTTTCTGCCTGTCAGACTGCCCAAGGAGAAAAAACGCTGTCGGAAGAATCAGTTCATCTCGCAGCTGGAATGCTTCTTGCCGGGTATGGTAGTGTCATCGGGACGATGTGGGCGATAAGGGACGATGACGCACCAAAGGTAGCGAGAGATGTGTACGCGCACCTCTTTCGAGATGCTGGCCGGGTTCCCGACAGTACGGAGGCGGCAGAAGCATTGCACTGTGCTATCCAACATCTTCGTGATTCTGGCGCTCCGTTCACTTCTTGGGTTCCTTTCATTCACTTTGGTAGATGACCTTTGGCAGTGCCTTGTATACTCTCGGGCTCGAAGACGACTGTTTTGCACCACTTCCCCCCTTCGCTTGTACGAATTAGTTCATCGAACGAGCATTTTTATATATATCGTACAGTGTATACCTCACAGCAAGGCAACACATGATCTGGTTTGAACCTGGCGGTTTATTTTCAACAAAGTTTATCCATGCAATTCTTGTAACCGACATTGAGGATACAATGGTGCTCCGATCTGAGTATAGACTCAAATACAGCCTCTACCGGTTACCCCTTGATCGGAAAGACCATTTACGCACCACTCTTACAATTCTCCGGAACGCTCGCTAGCGCCACACCATTCTATTTAACTTACACATCAGTATCATATTTACGAAAGAAAAACATAAAAAGCCAAAAAGAGGACAGAAGAAGGTGCCGAATTCACAACTACTCAACCGTTGCGTGCCTTGTTCGTTATGCTCGAGGAATCCACTTCAGAACCTCGGCCGGGAAAACGTACCTACATCCTGGGAAGCGATGGGGTGTGAGGCAGCAACGACAGACAATGGACTCAACTGACTAAATTATTGGTCGTCATTAAATCCATGGTTTGCACTGTGCGCAGTGCAATGACCTCGACTTAGTTTATGACATCAGCACATGGATACGCGGCACGGAATGCAAGGCTCACGCTTACCTGTTCATCGAATCGGCGGGTATGCTGCACTTGTCGTGATAAATGCTCATTCACAAGGCTTGAAAAGGGCTCGATGAGCTCCAACTTCGTGTCCTTGAGCAACCCGCCGACGTTGTGAGTCGTGATCGTCGCGCTAGGTCCTGGCACGACTCGAAGCTAGTGAGTTTAAATACGAAGTTGCTAGACGGCCCGGGGTGTATGGGCATTCGATGTACACCTGTCACCAATATATGTATGAGCTTGGCTTCGTACTATGAAGGAGATTTCCCTCCCTATGAACTCTTCCTCAGGCTCAGTGAACTTGCCAGTGATGAAAGCGAATTTATTATTTGATATTTGTAAAAGTTTGTCCCCAATTTGGAACACGAACTGGAACCACATTTTATCACCTCCCGCTGAGCGCTCCATAATGTCATTTCCTGATTTCTCGATGCAAAACGGGAGAACCTCTACAGTGCGGTACAAATATCAATCAACTCGCACACCGCTGTAATACAAACGGAAATAAAAGAGGACCCCTCCATAGTACCTCTCAGCTCACATCCAGGTTAGTGGATATACCTCGTTTGTGATCCTACAGACTCTTCTCCAGTGTCTCCTGCAAATAGTGCAGGGTAATTATCCCGAAATGGCATCACTTTGAAGGCTAGACCTAGTGGCGCGCCCAGGGCCACACGGGAATCGGAGGCTGACCAGGCAGACGCTGGATGAAACGAAGAACTGTCAGCGGTTGATGGAAAGGTATGAATGTCACACAACCTCCAATGTACTGTGACAAACTTTCTTTCCGTTCTCCCCTAAATCCATCTCACACTGAAAATGGAACGATCAGCGCCCAAGATATCGAAAGCCCTGCTACCGACAAAAACTCACTTCAACCACTTTGTACAGTCCATCGTAACGGAACCCTTTATAAGGCGCATATCTCGAGCGGCATTTGGACGAACGAACGACGCGCACAGGGTTCTCTTCACGGAGTGATGTCTAGAAAGAAAGCACATATGAGACGACGAATCAGCGAGTCAGCTTGCCCACCTTGAAAGCTGCATTCTCGGTTCTTCCCCAGCTTTGGTCTGACATCTGCACACCGTTCTCCTTTCCACCTACACCAGTGTAGATACTGTTGATATGGTCAGACTTGGGGCGGCGTCTCGGCAAAACACTTATACATGGAATCACCCTTGTCAAAGTCGTCTTCGTATTTGTCAGACAAGAGGATAGAAAAAACGCCATCTTTTCTGGTTCCATATATACCACCCTGGTTCTTGCCGTGAACAGCAGACTTGTAGAGTTCCTGACTGTTTCGCGCCGGGACATGATCGATCGGTGGAATGGACGTGACGATGGCGCTTACATAGTTTCCCAGGTGGCGAAGACTTCCACACCCTCGATGGCCCCATATGTCTTGCTGTAAAGAACACACGGTAAACATCAAACATGGATGGGGAGAAGGCATTTACGGGTCAGCGCGGGTTTCCGTTGGTGAGTTGTCTCCCGTAGGTAGACTGAATTTGCTGGTATACTCTGATATTGACATGATTCAGCGTGAGCAAGTCGTCGTCCTGTGAGAAAGTCACGAGAAGTTCAAGCTCAAGGACCCCGGGGCCCGTCTGGAAAAAGAAATCTCTACTAGGTCGGCGAAAAGCTATGTCGTACTATCTCCATCTATCTCCATCACGATGGCTTCCACAGTCCCCCTCCTAGACCCAACGTCGCAATCCAACTACACCAAGATCGCGACGACCAACGTCTCCCTCGAGTGGACGATCGATTTTGACAAGAGGTACATCTATGGATCAGCAACGCATCGGATGATCGCACTAGAGGACGTCTCGGAGATCATGTAGGTTTATCTGCCCCTGGCAAGTCTGTCAGTGATAATTGTAGGTGATCGGCAGTTTCGACACGCACGCGCTCGACATCGGCTCGGTAGAGGTGAATGGACATGTTGTCAAGGTTCGTGCGATCGATCTGGGATTCGACAGAGTCGTTGCATGATCGACGTACTACTAGACACGACTCGATCCCGAGCATCCCGTCATGGGATCTGCTCTCCATGTCCCGCTCACGCTCACGCGCGCCAAGGAGACCGTGTCTGTAAAGATCACGTACGGGACGACCGAAAAATGTCCCGCGTTGATGTGGCTGGAGAAAGAGTACGTCGCCTATCTATCTGCCCTTGATCGTCGAACAACCGCTCATCGTTGATCTACTTATAGGCTGACTGAAGGAAAGGAATTCCCATATCTATTTAGTCAGTGCCAGCCGATCTATGCGCGAAGCCTGGCTCCCTTGCAAGGTAATGTAATATGATTCGAATTCTCCGTTCTCATCGGCGTTCACGCTCATACTACTTCAAGATTCGCCGTCTGTGAAACTGGCACGTGTGATTTTTGAGCAAGCCTATGCTCCGTTCTTACCTTATCACAGACGTATGATGCAAAAGTGACTTCTGTCCTTCCGGTTCTCCTTTCTGCTCAGCGCGTATCGCCTCCCTCGGATGGTCCCCCACACGGTGGCAAGGTCATTGGCAAAGACGCCGTCACATATGAGTACAAGCAGGTCTGTGTGACCTCCCACTTGCCAACAACACACGTTCACTGATACTATGGTGTTCAGATTGAACCCATTCCCTCCTATCTCTTAGCTATCGCTGCGGGAAATTTACACTATCGCCCCTTTACAGTACCAAAGGGAAAGACGTGGCTCTGCGGAGTGTGGACAGAACCTGAGTTGTTGCAGGATGCTTACAACGAGTTCTGCGATGACACTCCCAGGTAAGTCATAATTCTCGAAGGCGTCTGATGACACTAATTATGAGCAATTAAGATACCTCACTGCTGCAGAGGACCTCGCGGGTCCGTACAGATTCGGAGTCTACGATTTGCTTGTCCTTCCGCATTCCTTCCCTTATGGTGGCATGGTAGGATATTCGATATGCACTATGTGGCCTGTAGTAGCATCTTACATTCATTTTAGGAGAATCCATGCATATCCTTCATGACTCCCAGTAAGTTGACAATCACCGTCGATGAACTGCTTCTCACAACCCCCTTCCAGCACTCATTACCGGTGACAGGTCCTTGACGGACGTGGTCATTCATGAACTCACCCACTCTTGGTTCGGAAACGGAGTTACGTGAGGCCCCATGTTCGTGGTAGCTACGCGCGCAACTGACCCGTCTCGAGTCATGCCCATGCTTCTCACTTTTGGTTGAACGAAGGCTGGACGACGTACATCGAACGACTCTTACAGGAACTCATACATTCCCCTGCACACCGTGGGTTGTCGTATGTCATTGGTTACAAAGCCCTCGTGGACGCATTGGAACTGTTCCGACCCACTCCTAAATACCAACGACTCGTTATTGGATTCGACTTTGGTGAAGATCCGGATGAGGCTTATAGTCGCGTTCCCTACGACAAGGGTGCCAACTTCATCCTCCTCCTCGGTACGTGGGACGAGCATGTAAAAAGAACTTGGTACTGACGACGTTGTGACAGAACGAACATTGGGAGGCATTGATGTTTTCCTTCCGTACATCAAGGAATATGTGAAGACCTATATGGGTCACAGCATTACGACTACCCAGTGGAAGGATCACTTGTATTCCTTTTTTGCTAACCAAGAAGACAAGATCAAAGCGCTTGATAGCATCGACTGGAACGTGAGTGACTCTATCAGGATGTTGCGCAACAACTGCATGAGAGTTACACACATTTCATAGGCGTGGTTTTATGGAGAGGGAGTTACGTTACCGACGCAACTGGAGTACGACTTGACGCTTGTCACCGCAGCGAACGACCTGGCGGATCGTTGGAACGCATCTCGAGATGTTGACGACCCAACGGGATTGGACTTTAAGCCGTCTGATCTCGAAGATCTCGACAGCAAACAACGAGGTGATTCAGATAACGTACCTTGTAATTGCACACTAAAACTCGGATACTATTACTATGGTAGCCGTGTTCCTGGAACGCCTCGAGACGTACCCAGCCCTCCCCTCGAGTCACGTGGGCCGGCTGGATGCGCTGTACCGATTCTCCCAGGTGACCAACTCGGAGATTCGGACGCCGTTCTACCTCGTCGCGCTGAAAGAGCCCACTTCTGAAGTCGCCATACAATTTGTGCAGCAAGTCCTCGACTGGGTCGTGGGCAAGGACACGGGGATCATTCAAGGGCGAATGAAATTCTGCAGGCCCCTATTCAGGGCTGCGAACAAGGTTGATAGCAGAAAGACGATAGCTGCGTATGAAGGAGCTCGAAGACTGTTCCACCCGATTGCTCGCAAGCTCATCGAGCAGGTACGTCGGTCGTGTTTTGTCCGAGGTCACATCACTAAGGATGGGGTTGTGCAGGATCTGGGAATTGCACTGAGGGGTGAACGTAGCTGAGTTACGATAAACGTACCTGTGCTTGTCTTTCGTACTAGACTGCCCAATTGAGGAGAGCAAGGCTGAGCTAGCACACAGCCCATTGTGAATTTGAAGCCCCGCTAATAGCGATGGCCCGGGGGACGGGACCGTCTCATACAACAAGCTAGACTGTGCCATGGCATGGCTGTTGTGTCGACGAAACCCCTGCGGCTACGGCAGCTCGCCTGCTTGTTGGCCCGGGAACGACCGGTGACAGGCGAGACACACGGTGGAAGTAGTAACCGAGCAAAAAAAGGCGACTCAAAACAAGCTCGAACTTGTTCAGGGCCATCTGCCCCGTCTCCACTCCTTTCCCTTCAATGATGAAGCCCTCACCGTTTTCTTACCAGTCCTTCGGTGTCTCCACCCCGTTCGACCGCGATTTCCGCCATGTCACCTCCCCCGTCTTTTCCTCGGCCACTCTCGGTGCACTTCGTTTGCTGTTTGCTGTATATGGATTAGTTGTCGTCACTACCACCGTCGTCTTCTATTTCATCCTGTTCCACGATCCTGATTCGTGCGTGGTCGATCCATGTTGTACCACCCAACCATCTTACCGTTTCTAGGTACTTGTCCTACTTTACGAACTTGACCTGGATTGGCCTCACCGCATATTTCTGGGCCTCGAGCATCCAAACGATTGCCTTCGTACGTCGCGGACACAAAAGTTACCCTCTACAGTCCTGGCCCCGGTTCTTCCAACTCCTTCACGTCCTCTTGCGCTCCACCATTGTCGTATACCGTGCGTGTCCTCATTCTTCCCTCTCCACATTGCTACTGACCTCAATTGGTTGACTAGCCATCATCGTTACCGCCGTGTTTTGGTCGCTTCTCGCCAGCTCGTCCACTTTCAACACGACCTACAGCAGTACGTCCTATTGACCTTCCCGTCGCTCGCTGATTCGAGCAGGATTCTAGCGTGGCAAAACCTCTCTCAGCATGCATTGAACACCGTCTTTGCGCTCTTCGAGATTCTCCTTACCAATGGCGATTCTAGCCCATGGATCCATCTCGTCCCGCTCCTACTCTTCCTCTTGGGTTACCTCGGTATTGCCTATATTACACATGCCACACAAGGGATTTATCGTACGTTTTCCTTTTTTTTTCTTCTTCTGGAAGCGACGGCAATTGTGACTTACGATGGATGGCGTCAGCGTATGCTTTTCTCAACCCTGCCAAAGAACATGGCTGGCTGGCGGTATATATCGTTGGCATAGCCGTCGGGTGCTGCGTGGTCTTCTGCATCGTGAAGGGCGTTTGTATGTTACGCTCTCGCCTCAGCTACCGATATGGGCGGATCGCGGATCGTTCTGACGAAGAAGACCTCAAGGAATGGCAAAACGTGGGGGCCTAGGATCTTTATGCTCTGGAGACATCACGATTCTAACTCACTAATACATCTTCTCCCCCTTCGTGTTTACCCTTTCTTCCCGTTTGAAGAAGACAATTTCATCCAGGATCATATGATCCCAATGTTGTTTAACCTACTTTTTTCGTCTATCATGGAGCCTGGACTCACTGAGACATTATGACGACGTTGCTGCTTGGGCTGTTGATGTCAGAGTAGTTACGAACAATTTATCTGCACGTGGATGAACGTTAAATTCAAGTGGATTTGACAGCTAGCCATCAGGCCATCCGTGTCACCCATGGAAGTTGTTGCCACGGCATACGGGCGGTTTCATCAGAGTCGATTACAACGCACTTCTGCCCAACTTCGGCGCCAACGCCCAAAGTAGTATAGGATGAACCTACTTGGGTAGATGTGCGGGACCGGGAAACATCATCCAGTGATGGCTTGATTATATTGATCCATCGAACGCCCGGTCAATATACAATTAATCTACCACTGCATTTCACGTATACAACTTTCCACAGTGGGTGGCAGTACTCGGCTTCCCGTACCCAATCGGAACCGCAGGGAATGGAAGATAACCGGACAAAGATGAAGTTGATCGTTAATCGATTTGAAGGCGAGCGGAGATACCGAGGAGTGAATCGACTTGATAGGATCGCCGTTTCATTGATGCAGTGACGTCCATTCTAATTCTTCCACGTGCATGAGCGTCGATCTTCCGGACAAAGACGTCTTCAGGTCGAACCGAAGGATATTCGATGGTTTAAACTGGCGCCCGCTCGAAACCATCCAAGCATAAGTGCGTCGTCCCCTTGCTAAGCCGGTTGCCTGTCACTGTTCCACCCACCCCGTGAATACTAGCCATAGCGCATGCATCACCCACTGGTTTGCATCCTGCAGCATACGATGAAAGTAGAGTGATGGTTTAGTAATAAATCAATAAAAGGCATCGTTCTCAAGCCGTAGCTAACACCCAACATAGAATCCTTGTGTTCTAAGCAGCGAGCAGAATGTCGTAGTTGGATAACGTCCTGGTAGACTTGGCAAGCTTCAGATACAGTGACTAGATCAAGCGGCGTATGGGAAGTCGTATTGCACATAGTCTTTGA
>JBBPOJ010000245.1:0-34690 GCA_038091395.1 Leccinum rimulosum
ACCATTTCAACTCGAATATTCAGTGGGAACCATCGTCAAAGGTAATCGATATACTGATAATATAAACATTGGTGGATTCACTGTATGTTTTATATCACTTATGAACATGACCATTGAATTCTGACGCCAAGCTAGGCAGACCATCAGACCTTTGGTTCTGCAACATCTATTTCTCAGGTGGGCAGAAATGAATACCCTGCAGACGGTTTATTGGGATTGGCCTTCCCGTCCGTCTCAAAATTTGGTGCTTCGCCGCTGTTTGAATCGCTTCTCAGACAAAATAAGCTAGTCAATCCGATAATCTCATTCAAACTCACGTCTTCTGGGGCAGAGATGTATCTCGGTGGAGAAAACAGTAAGCTGTACAATGGCGACATTGCATATACACGCATAACAAATCCTGTGAGTTAAAATGGTAGATGGGAGTGCATGTTGTTGACATTGGCATTCATGTAGGGATTCTGGCAGGTCTCCATGGACGACGTTCGTGTTGATGGTGATAAAATCCTCGAAAATGTACCTGCTATTTTCGACACTGGCGCAAACTTCATCTTCGGAGATTGGAACCAGGTTTCAGAATTGTACGGACGCATCGGTGGTACCCTCGATGAATATAGAGGCTATGGTCTCCATTACCGTGAGTTACGCTACAATGTGTCCAGGTACCTTGTTTTTATCGGCAACCTGCAGTACCGTGCGACTCTTTCCCGACAGTGAGCTTTACCTTCGGCGGCAAGACATTTGAGATACCTCCCGAAGTTCTCAGACTTAATCCAATCAAGGAAGGTTCTTCCAAATGTTACAGTGCTATTGCCGCCCGGCGCTCGCCTAGAGGTGAGACTCCATAGCTTCCTGAACTCTCATTTTCGATGCTGGATGGACTTATTCTGACTGTATGGCCTAGCATTTTGGAGCATTGGGAATCCTTTCCTGCAGGGCGTATACAGCGTATTCGATTACGGTACTTTACAGGTCGGGTTTGCGAAGCTCGCTTGAATCATCGTGGATGTTCCCGTTACTCTGTCTCCAGGCCCTCCACACACCCTGTGTCGTTCAACTGATCCACGGTGTTTTCCTGTAACCTGGACGTATGAGGGTACTGGGGCCTGGGCACCCTCCTGCACTCCTTTCGTATACATAGTTGCGGTACCACTGTTGTACTATGTACTGACTACGTAGTTCTTGAATCATGTAATGACTTCCATTCACAGTGGGTGCAGATAAACATCACTTTCTCCAATATTAATTTCATGGGGAAGAACCTGGCATATAGTATACGCACACGAAGATCTATGGCTGAATGTACTCCTCCCGGGCCGGCAATGTCGTATGCGCGAATCCACCTAGTTCGCTCGAGATTAAGATGATCTCGAGCTCATAGGACGCATGCATTCTAATGGTACTCGTGATTCTTACAAACTGTACGGTGTAGGTTTCAATACTAGAGTCGGAAATTCTACATTCCAGTCACCTGTGACTTCTATGAATGCCATACTTTACAGTTCGGACAACGAATTGTCGGGTCCACGCGGAACCATGAACGAACCAAAGTAGTGTTCGACCTCTTCAATGGAAGTCGAGGAGGCGACCGTTCCCACAAATCCGTCCGGCCGCACAACCACGAACGTGATCTGCTCCGGATCGATTCCAAACCTCACGTACGCTCCTCCACCAGACCTCCCGGTCGTGTCAGTGTCATCAAGAAGGACTCTGGAACGGACACAGAGTCAACCTCCCGATGAAAGAAGGGGAGAGGGGTAGCACTTACTTTGACCAATGAGGACGGAGGAGCAACGGGATAGTCAAGAAATTCACATCGCCCTTTCTACCTGCGACGATCGTGATGATATCGAATATGGTCGAGACGCGACCATCAGCACTGTATTTACGGAGGAAGCTTGAAGGTTTGTTCAATTCCTCTGCAAGTGAATCCAGCTCGGTGATTCGGCCCGGGGTCAGATTCCCCGCGAAGAACAAGACTTTGAACCGAGCGTCCGCAGGGAGTAAGTCCTGTATGTCGATCGGGTGGATGTCGGCAACACGAACGAATATCTGTGGGGGCATTCTTTGTCCAATTACGAGATTCTTCGCGCATTTCTGGTATTTGGGATCCACAATCACAGACGGAGAATATTGAATGCCGAGACCCATCATGAACGAATGGTGCATCCGGTATACACTGTTGAACAGGTTTTAGCCATGACCCAGAGCAATCTTCACGGAATACTAACCGTAAGTGCTCCGGAGACAAATCTGCATTCTCCTCTGGCCCCGACCTTTCAGAAAACAACCTAGAAACAACCTTATCCATATTTATAAGGTCTCGCGCAAAATTTCTGCGTTCGTCTTCGTACTGGAAAAAAAGATGAAGATCGTGTGGTGAACGAGGAGGTGGATCATAGCAGGACCTACAGTCTTCAAGAGTGACGAACTGGACCATCCTCTGATCACTTGTACGAATTTCCACGCTGTTCAAATTTTAGTTTATGCACAGTGAGACAGGGAGGTGCATACCGAGATTGTGGGCATCATTTATGGCTGCATTCATACCCTGACCTAAATCACGAAAACATGGGTTCAAATTCCCAGACGAAAAAAAAAATCTTACCAGCTTTTGGCGAGTGGGTATGACATGCCTCCCCAGCAATGAAAACACGGTTCTGGTTGGAGTAACTGGCTGCTACACGTTGTCCAACTATATGATGGTTTGCACATTAGTTGTCGGCAGACAAAAGTGAAAAGGACAAACTGTTGTAAATAGTCCACCATTCGATTTCTTTCGGCTCGGCCAACTCGTATGGGAACAGTATATTCTTGGCCACCTACCGGCTCTCGTCAATCACACAACGGAGATCGCCATATCTCTAGAAAATGCTCACTGAGATGAGTTTCTCGGGGCTCATCCTATTCTTATCAACTCTCCCTGTCAATGGATCGATGGCATCCGTGTCCGTTAGCTGGATGTACAGACGATTCTTGTCTCCTTCGCGAGGAATGTTGAGACAAGACCCGTTCTCAGAATGTATAATGGCAGTATGGTGAATATCTGGAAAGCCTGTTTCCAGAACCGCGTCGATAACACCCCAGACATACTCTGCCCGGTTGAATCAGACATGAAGAAACCAATAGTAACTCTGGTCACTATACCAGTTTGTTCGCCCTCCATCTCAATTCCTAGAGTCTTTCGGACCCACGAATGTGCTCCTACAGATTGAAGGTCGGCACAAGCCTATCGAGTGTGGTGTGTACGACTCACCATCAGCTCCAACAACATATTTCGCATGGATAATTTCTGTCTTGCTCTCGTCGTCGATCGCATCTTCTAGACGCACCACGGTAACCTGAAGTGATCATTGTTTGGCGCTGAGAGATGAGAGATCCGGTTACAGTTCACCTTGACTGGGTAGGATGAACTCGACAATTCATCGACGTCTTGGGAAATCTCAAGAGCAGAGGGTTGCTTTGGGCGCTCTACTTCCAATCCGTGGTCCTTCAGAGAGTCGATAAACATGGCCTCTATGGCTGCCTGAGGGAGCGTTATCTAGACACACGCCGGAAGATTAACACAAGCATGAGAAGATCAACAGCAAGAGTCATACGAAGTATGGATAACGTGCACTCGAATCGTTCACAAGGGGGGTGCGTTCCATACACTTCATCACCCAGCCACTCAGTGATCAGACATCCGAGAGACACTCAGAGACTGAGGATGGTACATACCTCGATCCCCCCGTTCTGGCTAGGTTTGTAGAATGTCTTGAAACCACATCAAACCTAGGGATTTTGTCAAAAATAGATCGGTCACGTACCCTCATGTGGACTTGGCGTCCCTCTCGGATCAAGCGCTCGGCGAGTCCATAGCTCTATTGAAGTAAATGATACGGCGAGACACGTGATGAAAAAGGCTACCCCGCACACCTGTAACACTTCGGTCGTCCTCGGTGCAATACCGTCTGCCTGACCAACATCGACCTTTAAGACGCTGGGGGCCAAATAGTTTAGAAACACTTAGTCACATGTCAAATGTGTCCCTTACCGTTTATCGATGATCCTCACATCCACGCCCGCTACTGTAAGTGCATGAGCACACATCAGTCCGGCAGGGCCAGCTCCAATGATCAAGACATCGATGTATGCTTTGGGCGGCATAACTGAAGGTGAAAGAGAAGGTGGAGCGACTGGAACTCGCTCCGTTTCTATACTTATAACGACGAGCATGCTGAGCCATCGCCACTCAGAAGGCAGGCTGATGATCAAGTTGATACAATTTTGCGTTACGAAAACGAGTTTCAGGCAAAGCGACGCTGAGCGGCGTTTCAGTTCATGATCAGTTCATGATCAAGAAAGTGAATTGAAACGTGCAGATATGTGTGTAGAGAAGTTTGGATTAGTTATCCGCGGCCCGGGGTGCTTATCGGCGTCGACGCGTGGCATTCAATACGACCGAAGATGTGCCACACTGGCAGTCACTCAGTGGGTGTGTTTGCCGTGTTCAAGTTGTACATAGTTATCACGTCCAACTTCAAGTTCAACCAAGTGAAGCTGACAGGACGTTCATATTGACGCCGTCCAAATTCACGTACGGCGTCCAGCTGTCACTGGCAACGTCGGCTCGATATGCGAGTTTGAAGGCCGGCATTGTTTGCACATGTGCTATACTATGGAACAGCTCAAGTTTTCGCTCATTGGTTGTGGCCGCTAAGCTGAAACTCTAAATTGGCCTGGGCTGATTATGCTTGACCAGACCATGGCAGGTCTTCCATTTTGGGTCGAACGAGGGTAGATTCTTAGATTCTTACTAGATTCTAGACATTTTAGTTCAAGTTAGCAGGTACTTTCTACACTGCTGCTATCCTGGGTATTCGACACGAACAGATTTTTTTACGTGCTGCACGCGGATTGATTATTTTTGTCGCCCTACAGGTATACCGTATAGTCGGATCGCCTGTAAGCCAGATTTAGTAAAATTTAATACTAGTAGGTCGTAGTACTAGTACCCTGTTTCAGCGTACTTTACCCACTGGCATGTCCGAGTCAGTCGGACTTCTCTGGCTCTTTTGATACTCCGGACAAAGATATCGCCAGGCATACAGCAAGTTCGTGAGCGGATCAAAAAGGATCATGATAACTATGATTCCGAGCTGACACGAATAAGATCTTCAGCGCGGAAGCAAACTCAGGCGGGTGGCAAGCGGCGGAAATTTAATGTCACGGATGCACTTCTACTGACAGTCGATTAGGTTGTGATAGCAGGCGAGCAGGCCCCTTTATGCATTACTTGCCCATCTGAAAAAAACTTGTTATCGATGCACTCGAAATTGATCAAGTATAATTTCTCAAAAATATAGCATTTGTCCTAACTTTCTTATATTAGGCCCGACGTTTTCGTGAAAGTACTCGGGATAACAACCGTCGCAGTAAACGGAAAAAACCTAAAGTGCGTGTGTGCAAAAGGAAGTTAATCAGTTAACCGAAGTTCTCGATGCATGCCGCAGCCATTGTAATTGACGAAAGCGCACCATATTTCGCAATGGGGTCAGAAATTCAGCCTCGAGTACCCCAAGCTTATGTGCCCATTTTCGTCACATCTACAACGCTACCACCGCCCGTCTTATCTGAGATTGATCACGCAACGTCGTATGTCATCAACTTGGGCATCGATCGTCCAAATATCACCTGGAAAGTTCGATTAATTAATGCCGGGGAAATCGAACTTGCAGCGCTTCGAATATTTTTCTGAAAAGTAATGGCGGGGAGGGATGGAGCACGGGTTGTTTTTGGTATTATCGCCCATTTGATGCAGATGCATCGCTGACGAGAGAATACATTAGAAGTACTGCACAACCAGGTTGCAGTTTTCAACTCACGGCTCCCTTGCGCACGATATTAGTAATGGATGTAATAGCATACCGGAGTTCTATGATGGTGGGACGACTATTGGAAGACTGAGTAACAATACACTCGGCGAAAAACTCACCCTATTTCATTACAATAATATATGTTCTTTGCGCCCCTTATGAGCGCAGTGTATTGGCGCAAGTGGTGGTGAGTGGCGGCCCATTACTGTAGTGGCTTAGAGGCAGAGTGACCGGACGATCATGCACTCGTTTGATAAACACTACTAAGTACCTGCACGCTCGGAGTCACTGATTTATCGGTTGTAGTAGTCGCCTGCCCTCTCGCCGCTCTTCCATGGAAGTTAGTGCGCACCAGTGGGATCGGACCGCGGCAGGACATACAGAGAGAGTTCCGGCAGTTTTTCCGCAAAGGAACGCATGCAGGCGACTTTCTTTTGTGTTCAAGTTGTCACTGGGGGTGGTTGAAAGCTACTAGTAATCGGTGGTAGTACATATGTAGAGGTAAAAGGTCAGCTGAGTTGGGCGCTCAGTACTACTACCGGTCACGTCTCCGCCCGCGTCCGACGTCCGTGTGTTTACTTTCGCCCTCGAGGCCGTCGCTTTTGCCATCCACTCGACTCGTATAAGATGCCCTCCCATTCGACCCAAAATATTGGCCCTCTTGTCCTTTTTCCGAGTCCCTACTCCCTGCCGTCCCGCCCATTCCAGGTCTGCAATGGAACCCGACGCCAGCGTCAGCGACGCACTACCCGACACCCAGCTTGGTCACCCGCAGTCTAAAGAGCATACATCCGATGACCATTCTGCTGGTCAATCACCGCCTCCTCGGCGCAGTTTTGCTCGCTCATTTGGCATCGTGGCGACATGCACCTTTGCGATGGTTGTCAATGTGCGTCTTGTGTCAGCCATCTTCGCCTCAGCTAACCACCGCATTAGACTTCAAATTCGACTACAGTCGCCATTTCTCTTCCCGACATTGGAAAGGCGATCGACATCCAACAAGATCAACTGCAATGGCTCATGTCTGCATATTCGTTGAGTTCTGTCAGTTAGCCTTTACTCCGAGTACCCTCGTTCTAACCCCGCCCTAGGGATGCTTGCTCTTGTTCTTCGGTCGCCTTGCGGATCTGTACGGCCGCAAGAGGGGTTTTTTGGCTGGCATGCTTGTACAAGTCATTTTTGCAATCGGTTTAGGATTCTCAAACGGTATGTTGTCGTTTCCCTTCCACCCGCGTCGTCTGACTCTAGCCGATTCAAGATGGTCTCACCCTCGACATCCTGCGAGGTTTCCAGGGATTAGGTGCAGCTGCTGTCATTCCCGCTGCGGTGCGTTGCATCGTCTCTCCTATTCTGGACAAACCCGGTCCTCAACTTCATCCCAGCTGGGTGTCTTGGCCCACGCGTTCCCTCACTCGCGCGCCCGATCGATAGCTTTCGCAACCTTTGCTACTGGCGCCCCTCTCGGTGCTGCATTTGGTAACGTCATTGGTGGTGTACTCACACAGCTTACCAAGTAAGCATGTCTTTCCTACAAATGCCAAGCGCCCTAACAGTTCTTCAGGGAACACTGGCGTGCACCATTTTTCATGTCTGCGGGTTTATCCGCTTTATGCGTCTTGGGTTGTCTCGTGTCGTTCGATGCTGACGAGCTGTCCTCGGAGGCGGACACACGAGTCGATTGGATTGGGGCAATGCTCGTCACTGCCGGTTTGGTCCTTATCGTCTTCGTCCTCGGCCAAGCGCCGATTGCAGGCTGGAGAACCCATTGTGTGCACTTTGTAGCTGGCACAAGGTTCATGTACTGATTCAACCCAGATATAATTGCCTGCCTCATTGTTGGCGTGATCCTAGTAGCCGCTTTCGTTGCTTGGGAGCATCGTTTGGAGAAAGCGGCCGATAACTATGATAAGCCCAAATCATTCTGGACGCCGCCGCCCCTAATGAAACCATCTATATGGGCACGAGCTAACGGCCGGATGGCCGTCGTTCTTGTGGTAGCTTTCCTAAACTGGTCTGGTTTCACCTCTTGGTCATTCTGGGCTCAGGTATGGTTGATTGAGCAATGGCGTGACGAGTGCTGACACGTCGCATCTTTAGTTGTATTACCAAAACTACCTTGGGCTTACGCCCGTGCTCACGATGGTTCGGTTTTTACCCATGTTCATCATGGGTTGTCTCTGTAACATGTTTGTTGCCATGGTGGTAGGAAGACTTCCGCTGGTGGTATTCTTTGGTGAGGCCGTTTTGCTCTGATTTTGATCATTTGGGATAGATCATTGACGACCAATGTTGGTGCTCTCTCAAGTATTGGGTACCCTCGTCACCGGATTCGCTTGTGTCTTGTTTGCGCTCATCAACCCGTCAATCACATATTGGGCATTCGGGTTCCCATCCACGGTCTTGGTTGTATTTGGAGGCGACTTTGTGTTCACGGCCGGAACTATTTTTGTTGCCAAGATTGTATTCCCCCACGAACAAAGTCTGGCTGGTGGGCTGTTCCAGACCATGACACAGGTAAGCTCTCATTTTGCACCAGGTTATCCTTGGATTGCACATCCACGCTCTACAGATCGGAACCGCATTTGGTCTCACGATTAGCACGATCGTGTTCAATGGTGTCGTAAACTCGGAGTCAGCCAAACTCGGAGTGATTTTGAACGCTGATGGAACGAATGCACCATTGTCTGCGGAACTGGATGGTTACAAGTTCGCTCAATACACTTGTGCGGCTTTCGCATTCTTCGGTGCGTGTTTTATTTTATCTTATCCCTGATCGGGGTGTGCTAAAGTCCTTGGTAGCTGGCCTGACAGCTGCCGTATTTCTAAGATCGGTCGGCGTCGTAGGACATGCCATGCAAGCCCCCTCTGAACAAACCATCACTGAACAAAACGAGGATTCCCAAGCTTAGACGCCAGATTGGCTCTGTTTCGTTCAATGGACGTGCTCAACCACGCTATGACTTACCCTCACGATAATACCGCACGACATTCGGTGGCCGTGTTTCCAAAGTTACCCAGCGTTGTGTGCATCAGACCACTCCCTGCTACGAAGAGATATGCACGTTTTCCCCATGTCACAAGTTTCACATCCAAATCACTTAGGGAAATCCCCCGCGATGACCATAGAGTAGTTTACCATACGTACCATAAAACAAAGGTACGACCATGTAGAATTCCCAACTTCATTGAAACCCACACAGTTTGTAAAAATGATCATAGAACTCCACGAGTACATAACCCATTAGAATGCATGCCATCCTGTGAGATCATCTAAATCTCGAGCTACATAGCTAGGTGGATTCGCCCACGTGCATTGCTGGAGGGAAGTGTCATATTTAGTGTCCTAGGAGTCCGAGAGGACACAGTTTGGAATATCAGAGACTCGTTGCGAATATCATCCGTGGTGTGATTCTCCCTCGAATGGGGTCTGGCCAAATTTATGCGCGAACAACCTACGGACTCAGAAACCTAGCTCCGAGACACCGGCGAAAAATTGACATTCTGGCCTGGAACACATACTTACCCAGTCGGTAATGGACTCGATGCACCATCCCACCAGGAAGGTCATCATTAACATGAAGACACCCGCACCAAACCGCAAAGTTATATGATCATCTTGATAGTACCATCAAATCGTAGCACCTATGGAAAAGAGTTCAATGCTGTGAAAATGTGGTCACAGAAACCCTCAACCGTCAGTGCACATCGGATCAGGATAGTACTCACCCCCAGATGAGCAAAGCGCGCGACAGGCTGCAAGCCATAGCAAGTATCTCAAGGCCATGCCTGTTGTGCCAGAATCCTTGGAAAATTTCAGTCTATTCAAGTTAGTAGAGACCCAGCTGGGCTCACGTGTCGTGCACAAGAAATGATTTACTGATAGTCTCGGCCGGTGTCTGAGCACAATATGTGCCATAAAGACCAATGAGATGACGCTCGCCACGCTTGCTACTAGTGACGTATAGACAAGGATGAAGTTGGCGCCACCGAAAGTGTTGGGAGAAAGCTGACGTCGGCATTCAGCAGCACAGTTGCCTAAAAAAACATGCATTTCCTTGTTCTTGAACAGGAAATTCGACATGCTCACCACCAAACTGGTTTCCTGCAGCTGTGAGTCGAATGTAGTGATCACTTTTTCTTTGTTCGCAATCTCATCGACATGGATCGAATGCAATAGCCGCTCGGAGTATTGTTCACATGTACAATGGCCCAAGCACTTTTATGAGCAGTGAAGGTTGATATTCCCTATCCCTAGACCGATTGGTCAAAATGGAGGCGTGCATATGCTTCCCCATGTAATTGGAAAAAGTTGTTGTTACCGAAGACGCGTGCCACATTTTGGTCTAAAGTTGAGGTCCGCACACGAAGCGGACCACGGTACTCTGCATATTATGGTTCGACTGCAGTGTTTCTGGTAACACCCGCGGTGGCAGGATAACTTCTCGATGAGATGGGTTGGAAGGTTCCAACATCGGTGGATGATGGATCGATAGAATCGACCACGACTCGTAACGAGTGGCAAGTGGTATGATTAATCGAAGTGGGCGAGTCACTCTGAAGTGAAGTCTGAATGGCTGTCATCGATTTCGGGAATAGCGCCTTACTGGGATAGGACTTCTCTCCGCAGAAAGTCGTCCATGTTCGCAGGCATCAGGTGGACTAGGAGCGCTCATAGCAGAGACAACAATGTCATTAGCAGATGAAGCTGAAGGTCGTTGACGCGGGTGGAGGGTTGGGTTAGCGCGTGAGTTAGCGATTTTCCATCGAAAAAGGGAGGTGAGGAATGTAAGCAAGTGACTCAGAAGCTTGAAAGGAGGCAACCTGCGGACGACTGCCAGAAAACTGCTCAAAATCCCAGTCCACAATGGTCTAGTCGTCCCCATTAGGTTGACTTGTACAGCCATGGCAAGCTCCAGCTAAAGCATATATAGTCTTCGTCGTGCGCTAAGCGCCGGGCTTCCCGGAAAGAATCTGCTTTATACGTATATATCAAAGTTGTTAGTAAAAACAGAATACAGGCACTCGCGTGGCTAAAAGTAATACTCGGTCCCGTTCTCAGCTATGCAGTGCGTTGATGCTTCACCAGCACAATGGGGCCAGAGGTCTGCAGGTTCGTCGCCAGCATCCTGGAGCAGCAAGGCGGCAACACCGTGAGGAGCGATACCCGTTGCAGTGTAGTTGCGCACGGCGGTGCCGTTGCCAGTGTGTGTCCAAAGATCCTAGAGTGGCAAGTTCAATGAGGGGCTGCACTGACGGGATGGTCTGTCAGAAAAGACTACATACCCTGACAGTGTACTGGCGCCCGGCACGGATCCAAGGGGACTCGGTAAGGTTGAAGGTCAGGTCGGCAGGCTCGTCCAGGGTATTGATCTACCACCCACATCAGTCGAAGCGCATCATCCCGTGACACCCATTCACTTACAAGCATGAATACTGTTCCGTTCTCGCTGGGGCCACTCCAGAATTGTGCAGGGAACGAAGCGTTGTACATCCAATCAGGCTGTGAACGCGCATAAGCCCAATGCTCGAAGTGCAACGCAGAACAGAAACCCACGTTAATACCCCAGCGGAAGGGCGAAATACTAGTACCGTGCACCGGGTCTTGGTTGATTGCGATAATCTCGGTGTTCTTGAAGATGTCGAGCATATCTGAGCTGATGGTTGCAAGCTGAAACACCGATTCAATGCAAAACACGGGTTAAAACATTGATGCAGGCACAACTTACGTTGGTACCAATCAACAGTGGGGCTTTCATGAGCGCCCATGCAGTGAAATGGGTCTTGGCTTCTTCGTGAGTCAAGTTGCCATTTCCTATTTCAAGCTGGTATCCATGAGAAATCTGACATATTATCAGCATCATTCAGCGGGGAGTAAGCACCATATCCGGATCATTGCGTCCATAAAAGTTCGTGGCCTGGGTGATGAACGAAGCACTACATATTGATTTGTTCGTTTTCATTTCGCAACAAGCCACGAAGTGAGAACCTCACCTATTGATAATCGATGCGATGGAACCCCAGCTGGGATTGATATCGTTGTCGACCTGATCAACTCACAAGATTACAACAAAATGAGGCTACCTAGCTCGAGAAATACTCACCCTCCAACTGTGGCCCATTGAGGCACCCCATCTACAGTAACATGATCAACTTGTAAACGCCGAATGTTCGAGTTGAACTTACAGCCAGACTTGACTCTTGAAGACCCACAACTTTGAGCGGAATGCTATAAATTTATGTTTTACTCACCCATCCCCATTCACACAAGCTGAACGTAAATGTGGTTCCAGTTTCTTGGGCAACTACAGCCAATGCATCCGCCATCCGCTGGTACTCTGTTCCATGTTATGACGAAGAAATAGTTCAAACAAACCAAATACTCACTGCCGACCATACCCTCTCGGATTACATCATCAAAGGGGACTACAAAGAGTCAGAAAGAACACACGGAGTCGCTCTATCACTCACTAGCGCAGTTGTCATACCTGACAAAATTTAGCACTATTTCGAAAGTGATAGAGCAACAACACCTACTTCAAGAAGTCAAAACCCCAAGATTCGAACGTGAAAGCATCCTGTTCTTCGTGCATAAAAGAACCAGGGTATTTTTGGCACGTGAACCACCCAGAATCAGAGTACTTGGCGGAAATAAATCAACCAAGTATATTACGTTGGTTAGATAGCTCACGATGCCGGCATAACTACATCACATAAATATAAGTGTTTTGATCGGTGAACACGAAGCTTTCAAACTTACAAACCCATCGAGTGCAATTGATCGGTGAAATTCTTCATGTCAGGAAAGCGAATGGGATCTAGCATTGTGGAAACCGGTGAACCGCGTTCATGATTGCTAGTGAGCAACAAAGCGAACAAAGACTGACCAGAAAGGACCTCGCCCGTAGAGCTACGGCTTTTGCTTGCCCAGCAGTCATCCAAGTTGACGTGATTATAACCAACATCCTGAGAAATTGTCAGTCAGTGGAGTCCAGGCAGCTGGATCCAAGGGATCTCACCAAGAGACCATAATTTTTCATGTACTGAGCAGTCTGAATCATCAGGGTCTCAGTTACGTTGCACTACATAATTTGACCAGTGACGGAAGTTCATTAATACGAGACGATACGTATCCGTCACATAAGCAAGCAACCCACCTGAAATACATTCCAGGCTGCTCAGTCCCAAAAATGGCTGGGTCAACATTGTTATACGCGGCTGAAGCAAGAACACTGCCTACCATTGTAACCCATAACTTGGTACCAACGGCAATTCAGCTCCCCTCTGGAGGTCGTGACCAATAATTGATAAACTTACCGGGAAGCTTGCCAACACCATTCTGCAATGCAATCACGGACGATGCGACGTAGAGAACGCCAATAATGGTTCTCTTGAAAAGCTTGAACGACGAAGACATGTCGAAACCCGGGTGGTACGAGTTCAAATGCAAGACCGCCCCACATTTTTAAGCCCCACGAAGCGACGTATGTAATCAGCATTAATATTGCAACCCGAATATTGACGAAGAAGCACACTTGCCTTCTGACCCGAAGCGTGAGAATTTTATATAGCATTAATTGTGTTCTCGACACCCGCCGCCCGTTGTCTCAACTGGCCCAGCTCATCGGGAATCAATCTAACATCGCCACCCTTGTCAGTGTGGTATAGGAGATGGGTTTACCACTAGCAGTGACACCTGTGTATGCCGGGAGTTGGGCGTCGGCCCGGGGCACGCACGGGGCGATGTTGGCGCGTGGAGGAAAGGTGGTTGCATGAGGAGCATGAGGTGGGACGAGACCCTTATTAGGCAACATCAATCGGTAAATTTGATTCCACCTAAATCAGCTGACCCTTATCCAAGACTTTGTTTGAACTTTTATGCAACTTGAAGCTTCTTACCGCGTGGGGTATTACATAGCCTCGGAGACCTGGTATTCCAGAAGCGTGATAAAGAAAGCACAAACATAAATAGCCTGATCAAACCGTAGCTTTAGTGAATAGGCGCGGGCATCTCAACTCTAGCTGAGTACGGGTGAGGTAGTACAATACCACTGAATCCTATATATGCAAAGTATACCTCGGATTTTGGGCGGCGCAAGGATGGCTAGGGATATTGTCGAGTTTGCTTGTAGTGTAGGCCCGTCCGAAGATGAAGTCATATGATGTAACGGGTGATCTGTCGTCCGCCTAGCCATCGTAAGATGAAACCCGCGGATAAGATGAAGAAAAGAAAAGAAAATATATTTGCCCCAGCTGCCGGATTCTCCCTATGCCAGCCCCAATGATCCTTGGTTGGCTTTTGTGATTACGCCTCGAACGGGAGTTCAAATTCTCGTGATTGAGTTCGGCTTTGATTGTTCGAAGCCAAACTCAAACATGAGTAACCCACCTAGGAGATGGGTCATATGGGTGATGGTGGTGTTGACGTGAGTCAGAATCTGAGGGATGAAGAGCGTTCCATTCTCCCCACTCCGACTTGACCCAGTGGGTCGTCCAGGTGAAATAATTTGATCGAGCGTTGGAAAGCCGGGGCGTCGCGGAGAGAGCCTACAGGACAACTCTTATGATGACGGCGATGAGACCAAGATCGACAGGGAGGTGATCCAAACAAATCCAAACACGATCGGTGGCAATGAGCCGTCGCGTACAGGCATATCGCTCGACCATATCGCCATCATGAAGCTCGTCAGGCAAGTACAACATAACCCTCGTAAAAAAGTCACTGATCCATATCACGCTAGGTTCTTGATGAAATTGAACAATGAGACCGTCTCCATCGAGCTCAAGAATGGGTCGATCGTACACGGGACTATCACTGGTGCGGTTCGTCGTTGTCTCTGTATGATTTGTGCTGACCCCTTCTGTCGTAGGCGTCGACATGCAGATGAACACGCATGTTAAAACTGTCAAGATGACGACACGCAATCGTGACCCGGTTTCTCTCGACTCGCTCTCCATTCGCGGAAATAACATACGCTACTTTATCCTCCCCGACGCACTTCCCTTGGACACGTTGCTTGTCGACGATGCACCCAAACCGAAAGGAAGAAAGAAAGAGGAAGCGCGTGGTCGAGGAAGGGGGGGACCAAGAGGAGGAGGAGGAGTCATGGATCGAGGACGCGGCGGACGGGGCAGAGGTCGTGGGCGGGGACGAGGCTTCTAAATAAAACGACAACCTCTCCCATCCAAAAATCTGTCTACTTGTATTTCTGAATCAGGTGGCTGTGTTACCTACTATTATGCTTTTCAAGAGGTTTGCGTCGACGTTGCCTCCGACCATCCACCAAATATTGGCTCATGGACGAGACTCTGCGAGCAAAGTACACGTCCATGGTTGGGTAAAGTCTGTCAGACGACAGAAAAACGTCACTTTTGCCGTCCTTAACGATGGTAGTTGTGCCTCGGGACTGCAAACTGTCCTGAGCAACAGTCTGAACGCGAATTTTCACGGGTACGACCTATGCAACGCCTTCTTCCTCTGACGCGTACAATCCCTTCAGTTTGACCAATGGAGCCAGCGTGCGCATGACAGGGACCATCGTACCCAGCCCAGGGGCCGGTCAAGCGCAGGAACTACATGTAGACTCTCTAGACATACTCGGCGAGTGCAACCCAGACGTCAGTATCAAACGTTCGGATCTTCATTTTCCATTCGCTCACGACGTCCTATAGGCATACCCGATCCAAAAGCAATCCCTCACGTTGGAATACCTCCGAGACCATGCCCACCTACGTCCCCGGACGGACGCGAACGCGGCCATGCTTCGTCTCCGCAGCTCGCTCGTCAAGTCCCTCCACGCCTTCTTCGAGGTACGCTCCACGCCCGAGCAGCGACTCTCGTGCTCACCTCACCTCTCGCTTCACAGAGACACGACTTTTGCTACGCACACACGCCCATCCTCACTTCCAGCGACTGCGAGGGCGCAGGCGAGACCTTTCGTGTCACACCCTCGTCCTCGTCCGCTTCCCCATCTCAACAACAATCCCCACCGGATCCACACGCAGAGTTTTTCTCGAAGCCAGCCTATCTGACCGTGTCCTCCCAGCTCCACCTTGAAGCTCTCGCATCGTCCCTCGCCCGCGTGTACACCCTCTCACCCTGTTTCCGCGCCGAGCGATCCCAAACGAACCGACATCTTGCCGAATTTTGGATGCTCGAGGCGGAGTGGGCTTGGACAAGAGACGTCGGCGACGTGTGTGCGCTCGTCGAGGCTTGCGTCAAAGACGCACTGGGTTCCGGACCCGACGAGCGCGTGCTGCTCGCGAAAGGGGGGAACACTGGACAGTCAGAGGAACGAATCAAGAGTCTGGAGGTCGCCGCCACCTCCGAACCATGGGCGCGGATGACCTATACCGAGGCGATCTCCGAGCTCGAACAGTACCACGCTTCCTCCGTGTCGCGAACCTCTCCGTTTGAGTTCACGCCAAAGTGGGGTCATGGACTGCAGAGCGAACATGAACGGTGGTTGAGTGAGGTCCTCGTCAAGGGACCGGTGTTCGTCACAGACTATCCGAGCGCCCTGAAGCCGTTTTATATGCAGATGAATGACGACGGGCGGACGGTCGCGTGCTTTGACCTTTTGGTGCCGTTCGTAGGAGAGTTGGTTGGCGGGTCGTTGAGGGAGGAACGCTTAGAGCCGTTGCAACAACGTATGGCGTCTCATGGGCTGGATCCGTCAGGAGAAGAATATGGTTGGTATTTGGATCTTAGGAGGCACGGAAGCGCGCCGCATGGTGGTTTTGGAATGGGCTTCGAACGACTGGTCAGCTGGATGAGCGGTATCGAAAACGTACGCGAGTGCATTGCGATGCCGAGATGGGCCAAGAGGATGCTACTCTAGTCTACTACTACTCATGATCACAGTCCAATGTTCAAAAGTCTGTCCATCGTTGCTACGTGGGCTGTGCAATTAAAAAAAGTGTTCATGGAAAATCGTCCGTGTCACTGAGTGATACTACAGCGGCGTGTGCGATAGCAAAGCGAGGTCAAGCCAGGGCCGCAAAACCAACGCGAGTATTGTTGAAGTCGAATATAGTGTAAACATTTTCCAGAAATACATCGCCAATGACCCAGTACACTTTCGATCGAGGACGTCAATGAATGTTCATACGCGCGAGAGGCGAGAAAGGGTACATACAGCCGCCTCCGCCTGCAAGACCAGCGGTGCAATTGCTCGAGCCCTGGGACACTGGTCCAAGGTTGAACGTGGAAGGAGAAACGGCAAAGCTGCTGGAACCAAATGTAAGGGTCGGCGCGATAGAATTGATGATATTACACGGGACTAATAGGCATGACGTGAGCGGACGTCCCGCTATACCGCACGATCCAGGAAGACGCACCGCTCCAGGCCCCACCACCAATGGGCTGTGCACCAGTAATGTTGGCGTAGAAAGCTTGGGCATTGCTGTCGCTCGTCACTATCAAGTACGTTCCCGTGTCAATAAATGCCTCTGCATAGGACGTCTTGTTAACCACGACTACGTCCGGTGCGCCATTCAAACCAGGACGAGTGAGGCCCGCGAAGCGAACTTGCCAGAGCGATGGGAGAGAGACATCGATATATTCAACCGTCGACGCTTGATACAAGTTCGCGTTGGTCCCGCCTATAGTGAGTTCACTCTTGCCAGCCTCCGAGGAAAGGGCGAAGCCGAACACTGGCTGCATATTCGCATTATTGGAGATCATCGTCTGGAACACGGGTGGGGTGTTCATGACGGATACCTGCTGAAAGGCCATGCCAAGCAGTCCATCCGCAAGGAACGTGGGACTCTGCAACTCGGGAGAGTAAGTCGTGGCAGATCCAAACGTCTGGTTAAATAGCCTGAACAGGAAGGCATGGCCCAAATGGACGTTAGCAACGTAATGCAGTAAACACGATTGGGCAAGTACCTCGTAACCACCCATGTACACGTTGTCTGCATACTGTGTACCGTTCACGTCTGCGCCCCCTGTGTATGTTGACTGGAACGTCTTGCGTAGATTAATGGAAGTCGACGAGGCTGTGGCGTCGTAACGTGTGTGTCCATCACAAGTACTGTCGCATGCCCGGTCCGGAAGGAAAAGATCCGCTGAACCCGTGTCGAAGTCAACTGTGAAGGGATGGAAGTTGCAAGTTTAGCAACATCGATCGAATGAATCCGGAACTTGCCTGTGAAACTCTGTTGGGGAGTGCCAACGCTGATCGTACCTATCCACATGTTGGAATTTTTCTCAGAGAGCGAGATGTCGTCCCTCTTGAGATGACAACCACGCGGAACATGCGCGGGTGAAGGGGGGTCATCAGAAAGAATATCACGCTTTCGCCGTTGTTTTTCTGGCGAGTTTGCTGGCGAGCTTGTCCCGGCGCCACGGGCGATCACGGGGATAGCCTCAGGCGGCGCCAAGGGATGAGGGGAACCTGTGTTCAATTCGTACGCAGCGAACGCGGTGCGATATTTCCTTGATGTGACAAAGTTTATGTCTTGTTTGGGAACATACGATGATTCGGGGACAAGACAGCTTACCTTGCGACACGGACGAGATGATTTTTGAGGAAATCTGCATTGACATAGCCTCGAAGACTGGGATGGTTCCGCTCGAGGGGAATTCGAATCACATTTTCATCGGGTTGGATCACGGTTGCGGCTAATGTATAGTACGAAAAGGAGAGTACAGCGAAAAGTGTGGGCACCAGGCGCATTGTGAAAGAGAGTGAAGAAAAGCGTTAGGGCCATCATGATCCGAGCGCCACGGCGGTCTTAAATGATCCTCACTGCGGCGTCGGTGCAACGTGCCCGAGGGAAGAGAAGTCGGTCGACTCCGAGACAATGAAACACATTTTCTTTGTTCATGCAACTTCATCCGATCGACTGATATTCTCTGACACGACGTCGGCTATATAATATGCACAGCATCCAGACGCATCAACCCCAAAGAAATCGCGCACTTGCGTCACCGGCACCCCGGCGTGTCCTCAAGTTGTAATCTCACCATAAAAAGATACAACTTTTGTTTAACGAAGCAAACTACATGACGAAGGGAATCAGAAGGCGGGTTCCTCTGCATTATAAGATTCGCCTTGGAAAGCAGGCTCCTGGGCGTAGGCAGGTTCTTCCGCCGCAGCTGGAGCAGCAGCCACAACAGCAGGTTCTCTCGACTCGGATGAGGGCTCGGAAACAATCTTGTCCACTGGAGGCTCCAAGATCTGGACGGAATCGGGGAGAGGCTTCTTCGGGCCGACATGACCCTCAGGATCCCAGCCCTTCATGCTGAGTAGGCGGTCAGACACTTTCTCTAACACACATCTAATCCCACCTACATTTTAACTTTGATGCCAAGGACACCCTGCTTCAGCAACACGTGTCGTACGGCATAATCGACAAAGTCACGAGCGGGTTGACCAGAGTGGATCATGAACCCGTCAGTGAACTTCATCGACTTGGCACGAGCAGCACGAAGTTTGCCGGATACGACAACTTCGCAACCCTTTGCGCCAGATTCCATAACGAAACGAAGCACACCGTAACAAGCTCTACAGTTGAGTTCAGACAAATGATCTGATATGCATTGAGGTGAACCTACCTCCTGACAGCAAGACCACCGAGGAGCTTGTATCGCAGACTCTCGCACTGCGCGATTGCAGAGAGCCCACGGTGCTGGACCTTTTCGGCGTACAATTCGAGGGAGTTTTCAGGGAATTTGAAACGCTTTTGCACGAGTGCTGTCAACTCGCGGATACGGCGAGCCTTCTCACCAAGAACTTCTTGTGTGTGGGTGGCGCGAATGATGATCTAACGAGATAATGTAGGCATTGCAGGGATGGTTCGGACGATGGAAGTACCTCGGTACGTGCGTGAGTGACGCGGACATCACAGCCAGAGTAACCTTCCTCGGCGAGTTCGCGCATAAAGAATTCGTTGAGTTCAGCGCGGAAGACACCGTCGGCGACAAACTTGCGCTTTTTGCTGATTTGACCAGACATGTTGAGGGAGGGGGGTGTCTGAGGAAGAAGATAAGCCCCAACACATCATCTGAATCCGAGGCCCGCGATCCATCTCAACGAGCTACGCCTCCTAGGACAAAGCGTCGTCCCGTACCAAACATGCATCGAGGCCATCAAGAAGAAGACACGAACCTTGCGGGATGTACGTCGTCGACGCCAGGCGTAGTGTGGAGCTCGACGTGTAGATGATATGTACGCCTCTTACTTGCCTCTTACTGATCTAACTTTGAGCTCCGCTCTAATCGTTTACCATTTTTGATTTTACCCCTGACTTTCTCTCTGCCTCTTCCGAAAGCTCGCCACGGATATCACAACAATATTTGCTAGGTACATTGAGGTTGTAATTTCCGGCGGGATCAAAGACGGTATGCACAGCTGACTTGTGCTGACCTTTCAAGTCGTGGACCGTCGTGCGACCAACCACCACTTCACAGTGCGTGCATCCCAACCACCAACGAGGAGACCTGCGTTAGTTATGCTATATTTACTTCCTTCCATTCTTCTTCACGGTATAAATTGCATTCTCAAATTTGACTAACCTCAACGAGGAGTCCTGCTACCCACTTGAACTCACGGTTTGTAGTTCTCTCTTCCCTCCTACTACCGCAGGTTCTAACTCTTCTTAGGTCTTTCGTATCATGAACGTCGTATTCGTCGGAGAATGCGGGACAGGCAAGAGTTCCCTTATTAACCTGATCGTCGGTCGCAACGTTGCAAAGACTTCCAACGATTCGGCGTCATGCACTATGCAGGCCCAGTCTTACAGAACGTCCATTAACGGGTGTAACCTGAAGCTCTGGGACACGCCAGGACTCGACGAGGGCTCTACTACAAGAGCGAACGCTCGTTCGTCAGAAGCTTTGTCCAAGTCGCTCCTCCGCATAAAGAACAAGGACGACATCCATCTCCTCGTGTATTGCATGCACGGGAACAGAGCCAAGACGGCACTCTTGAGGCATTACGATACTATTCGTAATTTACTTCCTCCTTCGGTCCCTATTGTCGCTGCCATCACACGTCTGGAGAGGTACCAAAACCGCATGGAGGACTGGTGGTCCAACAATGCGCAGGAGCTAGCTAGCTACGGGGTGATCTTCGCCGATCACGCATGCATCACCACAGTTCCAGATTCTCGTGGCCTATCTAGTGCATTTCGCGAACGGCTCGTTTATTCTCGAGGAGCAGTCCGCAACCTGATTCGTCGCAACTGCTTTCCACGACTCTCTACGGTTCAATTTCCTGCATTTCCGATTTCAAACCCAATAACATGGGGACAAAAGGTGAGGGACGCTTTTGTGTCGTTTCCCGAGAAATGTATGATACTGAAAACATGCTTCTCAACCGCGAAGGCTTCCGCAGATACTAGTTTGCGAGTTGCAGGGACTCAGATAGGCTCCTGTCAGACACGAGCGGCCCTACACCTGCGAACAGTCCCCGCGTCGTTATTTGCATAAGCCTGGATGGCAGCAATGATTCAGGTTCATTCACATGTGTCTATATCGCGTACCCATGTTCGAACATGTACGACGAAAATTATTTGAAGGCGAATTCATAAGTTATCCGTCACAGCACGGGAGAACGATTTGGATCGGACTAGAGACCTTTATGTACTAGTAAACTAAATAAATTAGCTTATGCATACCAAGATCTTTATTGTTGCAAGCAATCGACAACTGGCAAGAAACGCATTCAACTGCGCCATCGACGCTCTTGGTGAATATGAACATATAGTACGCAGAAACGATCATTTGTGCGGGTTGTAGGCGTCCATATTGATGAACATCCCAAACTCAGAGAAATTGTGGGGGCCCCGGTATACCGAGTCATTCAGAGGCGACACCTCAGGCTGTCGCGATCTTCTGTACCAAATGCACTCCCGGTGATTGCACGCGAACGAGGAGTGACAATCATAGTAAGTGATCACTTACCAATTACACCTTGACCATCCCGTCCCATTTACGGAGGACGCCTGTTACATCTTTTCAAGGGAATGAGATGGCCAACGGCAACTTGAATAGAGTGGTACTAGTAGGAGCCTCGACTTTGATCTAGGTAAGATCGACGAATTAGTGACAACACCGACCTATCATTGTGAAGCAAAAATCCGGTGTGCTTCAACAGAAAGTGACACAGTGAGAATACCAGAATCATGACACCAGCGGCACTCCCCGGGCCGGGCTCACGTCGAGTGGTGTGGTCCGAGTCAACGTTTCTTGAACCTGATTCATGCATCATGGTCGACATCGTCCAGAATGCGATTTCCAGTGGATTCGCGAAGTTCGAAAATAAGATATCAACACTAGGGATCCGATGGCCGCACAACTGATCGCCGCCTAAAGAGTTCAACCTCAGGCTGGACTCGGAATCAAAAGGGCCTGTCGAAGACGCAATTGCATGTGACCGCTAGGTGTTTCCCATGAGCCAATAACGACAGACCTAGGCTCGCACAGCCGGGGCAATACTACTCCGTTGGGCATGTGGAATGGCACGATATCAGCAGACTGAGCCCGAACACGAGAACAAGTAGAAGACATAATTTATACTTCATGATAAGCATTCTGTCAAGCTCTTCAACGTGCAGATGGGCTGACAGGGTTCATGGAAACTCGCTAGTAGATCGGCGAACTGGTTCGAGGATCGATTAACCGTGCAAGTTGGAGTCTTATACTGGGATATTCCAGTCTGACAAGCAGCTGAAACTCATTGGCCTACTGGTACTATAAAGAGATTGATCGCCGTTTTGAGACCTGTCGAAATGTTTCTCGCAGTGACACAACCGATCAGTCAAGTAACTCCACAGGATACGAGGAGATGCTGCGCATGATGCATGACATTCGATCAGCATCTGTTTTACACCAGCAGCTTGAAACAAGTTCTGCAACCATGCTGGATGATGGATGATCCGAGACTGGTCACGATTTCAAGTTTCGACCGTCCTTTATCTTCGACAACCTCGATTAATAGCTAAAGTGCAGACCGTTTTCTGGAGCTTCAACGTTTCAACGCCCACCTAACGCAATTAGTACGTTGTACGGTCCGGCGTACCCACGTGTCGACACCGGGATCGTCGCCGACTCGCAAGTCACGAAACCACCCTGTCCTCCACTACCGGCCCGCTCACACTCACGTAGCATATTCCGGTGCAGTCGGTTGATCCATAGATGGAGCGATCTTGAGATGTAGCCCACCTCCGGGCCGCCGTCCCGACTGACGCCGAGTGCACGATCTATAAATCGGGAATAAAGGAGTCTGAAAGGCATCAGAGATATACCAAATTACTGTCGAAACCATCTCGTGCCGAACCACCATGTCTCGAAAAATCACCCATTTCGAAACGCACGGTAAGCTCACGCACGGTTGCTCCTCAAAGCTTGGTCCCGTTCATCATCGCGATATGCAGACATTCGTTTTCCAACGTCGCTAACAGGAGATGGAACGGATGCAATGTGAGTCGGTCACCGGACGCTGTCGATAGCCGATGTCGAGTTTAATGACATCTTAAGGAATACCGAGTGTGACTACTCGTCTGCGTACGTCTCCATCTTCACAGATGGGGAGTCCCCACTAGTTGGCCACGGCATGACATTCACCATTGGCCGTGGAAACGAAATCGTGAGTGGGGAAAGCCTCTCGTTGTTTGGAAAAGAGACTCATACCATTCTCAGGTCTGTCAAGCAATCGCAGCGTTTGCAAACAAACTCATCGGTCGTGATCCCGAAGAGCTCTTCAAGAGTATGGGAAAAACTTGGGATTGGTTGTGTTCAGACCCACAACTGCGATGGTGGGTGTTCACTGTTTGAATGACCGGGTTTATTACTGTGTGGGCGCAAAGCTGTCCAGACTAACATGCATCCCAAACAGGATCGGCCCGGAAAAGGGGGTTGTCCATATCGCATCGGCTGCTGTGAACAACGCGCTATGGGACATGTTTGCCCATGCACGCGGAAAGCCTCTCTGGAAACTTGTAGTAGACATGACACCAGTGAGCATTTGCAGCCGTTTCAAAAGGCCGACTCGCGTGTATTAACCGACTTTGCCAGGAAGAGTTGGTAGACGCAACGGCATTCCGCTACATCACGGACGCTATCACACGTGATGAGGCTATCGCTCTGCTCAAGGCGAAAGAAGCAGGTAAGAAGGACAGAGAAGCCAAAGTTAGAGAGCTTGGGTGAGCAATCATCCCACCATACCCACCACCCTGAGAAGCCTAAAAGTTCCTAGATACCCCGCCTATGTCACTTCCGCTGGCTGGCTTGGTACGATGGCTAGCCTTTGTAAGTGAGAACTCAACTGATTGGGATATGCACAGGCTATTCGGATGAGAAGGTTGCGCGGCTCACAAAGGAGGCCGTTGCTGCTGGCTTTAACCACTTTAAGATGAAAGTCGGAGCAGATGTGGAATCTGATCTCCGCCGTGGATTGATCATCCGCTCTATCATCGATGACCCGCAGTACCTCCCTTCTGGCTCAAAGGGTCGTGATCCGAACAGCCCTGGGCTCCAAGGAAAGAATGCTGGACCAACGGGCGCTGTGCTCATGATCGATGCCAACCAAGTATGGGATGTCCCTCAGGCCATCGAATATGTGAAGAAACTTGAGGCTATCAAACCTTGGTGAATACGCACGCAGCTTTCTCTGGAGCAACGCAACTCACGTCCAATGTAGGTTCATCGAAGAACCAACGGCGCCAGACGATATACTTGGACACGCTGCAATCCGCAAGGCACTGAAGCCTCATGGCATAGGCGTTGCCACCGGTGAACATGCCCACAATCGCATGGTTTTCAAGCAGCTCTTGCAGGCCGAGGCCATTGACGTATGCCAGATCGACTCCTGCAGATTGGCAGGTGTTAGCGAAGTACTGAGCGTACTTCTCATGGCCGCCAAGTACGCACGCGACCACGATCAACGTGTCCATGTTCTGCCACTGACGCCGCATGTATCAGATTCGACGTGCCTGTGTGCCCGCATGCGGGTGGAGTTGGTCTTTGTGAATATGTCATCCACTTGAGGCAAGGCGATGCTTTTTTGTCGTGCGTTCTCGGGAACTAAAACGCCGCTCTCTTTTTTTTTCCCAGCTTGATCGACTATATCGCCGTCTCTGGAACGATGGACCGGAACGTTCTCGAATTCGTGGACCATCTCCACGAGCACTTCCTTTACCCTTGCTCGATCAACTCCCAAGGACGTTACAACGTACCTTCGAATCCTGCCGGAGGTTACAGGTGGGAGACTTCTTTTCTCCCGCGCGCCATTCAAGCTAAAATGGGTTCCATTCTTGCAGTATCGAGATGCACAAGCAAAGCATCGCGGAGTACGAGTGGCCGAATGGGTCGTATTGGGTCAATGCAAAGAAGGGCAATTGAGCTCTAAGACGAAGGAAGAGGCGTACCCCTGATGCGGAAGGCGTATTATTATAATATTATGAGCGAGGGCGAATTAAATGGCCCAGGAGTAGAATGGTACTCCAGTCTAAGCAAGCCCGACCATTTGAGCGACCGTCTGTTGGGAGGATGCGTGTTCGCCTGGCCCTTACAAGCGATAGCTAAAATTACTGACTGTCGAATCATCTGTGGAATCTTACAACAAGATTGCTTTCGAACATGAGTATAGGTGGAATAGTGAAGAATGATATCTTGCTCACTATCAAGTCAGACAGGTACTGATTCGTATAGATATAAAACAGAACTACGAAAACACGGAACCGGAGTCACTACATAGCAGAAACAAGAAAAGGGCTACACATAGATGTATCATATCAGCATTCAGCCAATAGGCGTTAGATGGTTTGGTAGCTCCCTAACGTAACGTGAATGAGCGTCTACAGTGGCAGATAAAAGAAAACGCACATATCCGCGCCTGCCAATCTCCACTTCCGGTGGCCAAAATATTGCCCGCGGGGCTGAGGTCTATTGAGATCACTGGGAGACGTCTCAGATCCATATGCGTGATCTGATTCTTGATCACCCACCAGAATTCTTGTGTCCTTGGAGCATGCACTGCACGGTAGCCGAGTGTGAATCCCAGAACTGTACACCACGGTCCTTGGACCCTGAAACAACCCATTGCCCATCGTGTGACACGGCAACGGACAACACGTAGTCCTATCAAACATCAATAAGTTTTCAACCGATCAACGATCGTTCGACGCACCGTGTGACCCATGAAGTTCATAGTACACTGACTTGCTTTTTCCAAATCTTTCTTGCCGTTTGCAATGGTATCCTTTCGTTTGGCGCCATTTACCAACCCACTCACGTCCCAGTATTTCAGCGTTTTGTCCAAACTGCCGCTAACCAAACCCTTGCCATCCGGAGTGAAAGCCACACTATACACGCTGTCTCTGTGCCCCCGCAGTCGTTCGATCAGTATACCAGTGGCGACATCCCAGATTCGGACGACCGTATCGAGACTACCCGCAGCAACAAGTTGTCCATTCGGAGAAATGGCAACTGAAGTCACCCCTGCATCGTTATTTAACGAATCTGGATCATTGATGGTGAGAACCTTGGATGAGCCATCGACCATATCCCAGATTCGAGCAGTTTTGTCGCCCGAACCCGAGACGATAAGGCGACCATCCAATGAAAAGTCGAGGGAGTAAATTTCTTGTTGATGACCATCGAAGACATTGCGAATGCGCTTCTTGCCAATTTCCCAAATCTGTGGAAAATATGCACAAATGTGACGTGATGAAAGGGCCACTACTCACTCGTATCTGCTTATCTTCGGCGCCTGTAGCAAGGTATTTGCCATCAGGACTGAAGCATACACTGCGGATATACAGATCTCCAGCTTTCCCGGCGGTCTCGTCAGCAAGGACGCTGAGGATTATGCAAGATGACTACCCTAGCATCGGGAACTGGAAATGTAATTACGCACCACGTCTTTGCCCCTGTTTTGGTATCGTAGATCTGTGCTGTGCGATTGCATCCGGTTGCAAGGAATTTCCCGTCTGCGGAGAATCTAACACAGCACACTACACTGTTATACGAAATTAGCTAAAATCCTACCCATCAGGAAGATGTTACACTGCTTTACCTCTCGTGCATGAGCGTGTGCACCAATGCCACATCAAGCACCCGCTTTACTTTTGGATTGAAGACTGCAAACCAATCACTACCCTCTTTCTTCAATTCGGGCGGTACGTTGTGTGGGTCAAGGTCGTCGGGAAACTGCCCCCCATTCGAGGTATTGTTGACTGGAGCTAATGAGCTAGAAGTGGGAAGAGGGTCAGTGGGGCCCGAGGGTGGCGGATTTCCAGGGCCCGGAGGATACGGTGCATGCGCTGATGGGGGAGGAGGAAGTCCAGGGCCCTGAAAAGTAGGTGGCCCTGCCGGCGCAGGGAGCTTTGGAGTCGGTCCAGGACCAAGAGATGGGCTATAAGGATCTGATGTGGATAGAGGAGAGAAGGGTGTGCGATATCTATGAGGGGGCGGGGAACGTGCGAAGCTTGAAGGAAAACGTTTACCTGGACGGTCACCTTTCATGCGCTCCGTTTTAATGCGCTTCGGGTCGCGAACTTCAACGGGGCGTTCACGATCTCTATCCCGTTGCTCGCGTTCACGATCCCGAATTTCTCGCTCGCGCTCGCGATCAACGCGTTCGCGGTCTTTCTCCCGTTCTCGATCGCGGTCTCGGTCTCGGTCGCGACCGTAATAGGGGTCGCTGTAGGATCCGGGACCTGTGGCAGGGAGCCCTCCAGGTACGGATGCAGGGTGTGCTGGCGGTCCAGATGGACCAACGGAAGCGGGACCAACGACTGGGTGGGGTGGCGGATTAGCAGGGATGCCCTGGCGGGCAGCATGAAGTTCAGCCCGCAGCCGCGAAAGCTCTTCTTCGTACTGTTGGCGTATTTTTCCGTGTTGCGATTCAAGTTCATAAAGGGACTGGCGGATGATATTCAGCTCGTTGATTTGAGACGTCACTGCGAACACGATGAGACGGTTGGATAAAGGGAAGTGGAAACGGGTACCTTTGGACTCGTATTCATCTCTTTGATTTCTCAAGAGACCCAAATCGGACGTGAGAACATCAAATTCCTGACGAATGGTATCAAAGGCTTCATTGAGCCTTGCGTGAGTATGCTGACTCGGCCCCTGAGCGGGAGGGCCCGTCGGCTGGAGGCTCCTGTGCTAATTAAAGATGAAGAAGTTAGATGAATCGAGGGGATGGTGCAAGGGCAGAAGAAAAGAGAATTCAGACCGGGCTGAAATTTTGCGGTTGCTGTGGGGAGAAGCCGATATGCGACGTGGAGATCATAGGAATATGGCAAGGAGAAAGAGGGGGAAAATGAAGCGGGATGGAGGAGGAGGAATGGAGAAAAAGGGACTTACGTTGTAAATTGTGGAGGACATGGAAGAGGTTGGGAACGTCGGGGGTGGGTGTTGATCATCGCCCTTTATAACAAACGCTGGTGTTGGACCCTGCCCTTGCATTCTTTTCCCACGTTTGGCGTTGCCGGCGGTATGTCCATTTCGGGGTCAGTCTCACAGCAGGCACCTATCACGTGTTCATCATCACATATCGGGTCTTAATTTTTTCAATTTGTCATTCTCATTCAAACCCCGCGAAGATGATTATCTCCACACCGTCCAGTATTAGGCACACGAGGACCACTCCTCCGCATCGCCCGTCGCCGCGGCCATAGGCTAGTTCCAGTCCTAATTTGTCTGACGCGGACCTATCTCTTTCTCCACGGAGCCTTTCCTCGGTCCCAGTTGGCCTGGCCACCGTCGGTCATCTTTCTTATCCCCCGATTGTGTGCAAAACGTGCTGTCTTCGCTTCGGCCTTCGAAATCACGGCTACAAGCAATGGCTCCGTGCAACCGTAAATCGTCTCTGCCCACTCCTCCGAGTCGTCGAGTGAGTACCGTACCTCACATGTTCGGGGAGTTACCGGACGCTTACGTACTCGCAGAAGTTTTTTTTCTTTAGTCTCACATGTCGCATCATGAAGACTCTGCTGTACATACGTGGCGCGCCTCTGGGATACAGCTGCACGACAACTTTAGTGTACCAAGTTGTTGTTCGGGTCGAAATCACCAAATGCATTCAGTCTAATAGCTGAGGGTACTTACGGGTCCGATGCGACGTCAAATTCAGGCTACAGTAACCCAGACGTTTGGCTCCGTAAACCCACGGTTACCCCCTTCCTTTTTCTCCTCCTGTTGCGTTACTCCACTACAACAAGTAAGCCGTCTTGGTTCGTTGTACTCAATCGCATGCCCTGACACACCTCTGTTGAGCTCGCCTCCATGTCTTACAGTCTCGACCCCTTGACAGCCCAGTCCTACTCCGTCAAGGAAGGCGACGGTTGGCTAGCCGTCTTCAATCCAGATGCACGACGTCAGATGGACGTACAACTTCGTTCGGGTTATACCCATAATGGGTGCGTACCTTCCGCATCTTATCTCATTTAAAGCTCATCACCACATTGTCCTTTCTGATCATCCAGGGTCGTCTGTTGTGTGAAATTCTCTTCTGATGGATCCTTGCTTGCAGTCGGGATCGACAATGCCATCATCATATACAATATCGAACAACAGACAAAGTTGAGGTGAGCATTTGTCACATGGTTCCCGTTCCCGCATCGTGATGCATTTTCGTCCAGCTTCTTACTTGGCCCTGAACAAGAAGGACGCAAGGCCAATCATGCCCGCAGCGTCATCATCAGCCCTGACAACAAGCTCCTTCTAGCAGGCTCCGAGGATAAATACATTCGGGTACGTGAATATTGATTGCATCTCTGGTCCTTATGGTAAGAGGTCTGTACATAGGTCTGGAACGTGGAGACGGGTGAATACCTTCGAACGCTGACCGGCCACACCGGCGAGGTTTACGCGTTGGCATTTACGACCGATTCTCGATCCTTATTCTCCGCATCGGGTGATCGTACTGTCCGCGTCTGGGATGCCACTCAGTTTGGGGCCGACGTTACACAGGTACCCGAACCCTCTTATCGTAGCCTTCAACCAACCACTGCGGAAGAGAAGTCATCAAAGAAAGTCGTTTTTACCTCCGTGGCGGTTGACTCAACGGGATCCTTCGTTGCCGCCGGGTCGCTGGATGGCATAGTGAGAGTTTGGAATGTATCCTCGGACGCTGAGAGCGACGAACCGATCGGTATACTGCACGGGCACTCCGACGGGGTCTATGATGTTCAGTTCCTGCCAAATGACATGGAAAACTCTGCCATATGCCTTGTGAGCGCAAGTTTGGATCAGACTTTGAAATGCTGGGAGCTCTTCCCGGACGAAAAGCGGTTCACGTGCAAGAGGACATTGAGTGGACACAAGGCGTGTATCTCGTACATTCATTGCAAGTTCCGTCAGCTCAACAATTCTCACAGGATGCCGTTCTGTCTGTATCTGTCCTTCAAGTAGGACGAGAGCAGCGTCTTGCGTCATCTTCCCGAGACGGGACTGTCAGGCTCTGGGACTTGAGGACTGGGATACCGTATTTCATGATCCAGGGACACACGAACACTGGTACGCAGTTCCTGACATGATCCGCACCCCTTTTTGACCCAGATGCATGCACCCTCCAAAGTCACGTCTGTTGACCTCAGCACCAATGGGATGGTTCTGGCTTCTGGAAGCGGCGACCATCAAGTGCGGATCTGTGAGTTTCGTCAGAATCTGAGTCAATCAGTTGCTGAGATGTTTGTTTCTTCTATGCAGGGAATTACGTGCTACAATGATGCCAGAGAATCCCGTTATGTTACATCGTATGAAATCGCGAACACATGTTCGGATCGTGACTCGGGATGGAGGTTTTCGCGAGTGAACTCTAGGCCGCTTGGGACTCTAATACGGATTTCACCTAGGTTATTTACCCTTCGATGCGGTTTACTTATACTTGATCCACCTAGGTGTACATACACTTACATATATATCGATATTGTGTTTTCGCTCTCTGCGTAGTTCTCCCAGTTGGCTTACCTAATGAACGACTTGGTCGTTCTAAGCAAGTTCTAAGCATCCAGCATGGTCCTCGTCCTCGTCATCGGCGACCTTCACATCCCCCATCGTGCACACGATCTTCCTGCTAAATTTCGGAAACTACTGGTACCGGGAAAAATTCAACAAATATTATGTACAGGCAACGTTTGTGACCGAGAGACCTACGAATACCTTCGCACCGTAGCATCCGACGTTTGCGTCGTAAGAGGCGACTACGATGAGGTACGCTCCCCTTGCTCCCACCTATCTGTGAAACGCACGCCCACGATAACCTTATGGCACTCGTTTGCAGAGCACGAGCTTTCCGCCCTCGACCACGGTAGTGCACACACCGATCCGCATCGGCATCGTACACGGCCACCAGTGCGTTCCGACAGGTGATCTCGATGCGCTGAGCGCCATCGCACGTCAGATGGACGTCGACGTGCTTGTCTCGGGTCATACGCACACGTGAGTCGCCCTATTCTCGTCCCCCCGCCGACTCCTCCCGCGTATGCATGCACTGGCAGCCGCGTCCGAATCCGAATCCGCTTCTATCTCTTCACACATCCCCCTTGCCCCTCTCGTTAGATTCCAAGCCATCGAGTATGACGGTCGGTTTTTCGTCAATCCCGGTTCGGCGACGGGAGCGTGGACGGGGTTACACAGCAGGTGATCGCGCTGGCAGTTTGACCGTGCTACGAGCGAAGTGTCTCTGATGCCATTTTTTTTTTCTCTTTTTCCTCAGCGATCCGACGCCTTCGTTCGCACTGATGGACATTCAAGGTGCTGTCGTCGTCACGTATGTCTACCAACTCGTGGAAGGCGAAGTGCGTGTGGAGAAGATCGAGTATCGCAAGGAAGTCGAGGCGGTCAAGCCGGCCGTCACGGCCCCTTCGCTCACACAGTCCAGCTCGGTGTATTCAAATGCTGGTGGTGGATTCGGGTCGTCGGGACCGGGGAGCCCGCAAGCAACCCAAGGCGTGTGGTAGTCACTGTGGCTCCAAGACGTGTATATCATCGGGACGAGATTTTCTCTCGTGAAATATCAGAGAGTGTACGCGGTTATGCAAGTTCGACACGAGAAAAAAAACAAATGTCCCTGGCAGGAATTGAACCTGCGGCGCCACGGTATTGTGAGTTCCACAACGTGGCGATTTAACCACTAATCGACAAGGACTTGTGGAGGGACGCAGGAAACTCAGTCCCCGTCCTGACGACGGTAGCTATTAGTACAAATGGACGTATCAATCGGTCTCTCCGCAACTTGGTGATCGATGAACAGCCATTCCGTTCCTTCGTGTGAATGGCCCACTGAGTTCAACTTCGCAGTGTTGAATATGAAGTGATCACCCTTCAACAGTTTATCTCGAACTGAGATATCGTATGAGGACGGAACTCGTTCGCACGAGACGTTCATCCATATGCGTTTCATTTGCACTGTTAAACTGTTAGAGAGTGTGATGCACTCAAGGCAAATGGACGTGTAGTCATGCTGGCCAACGTTCAACCTAAATATATGAGCCACCAGTCCCAGAAGATGAATAAGTAAACCAAATTACATTTACAACTTAACCTACCTCAGTCAAAGTGCCATAATGACTTTGATATGTTCCTGGAAAAGTGTTGATAGTGCAAAGATAACCCTCGTAGACAAAGTCCCCCAAATTGAAAATCGGCTGGCTGAGTGATCAGAAGGGAGGAACACTGATGTGCATGTGCGGTGTTCTTTGGTATCTGGAGGCCAATGTTTGAGTCGGTACTTAGCCCGAGTTGGCCGAGAGCGTCAAATTTGGGATCCCACCACAGGGAAGTATAAGAACTTGAAGAGCAAAGATATATCATATTTATTCCGAAAAAGCTCAATAAGTCGATCGCACCTCGTAGCGACCCGATCAGATATCCCACTGACAACTAGGCTTCTCCTGCCGCCTCCGCTTCCAATATCTCGCGCTCTAGTCGGGCACGCTCGGCCTCACGTAGCCGTAGAAGTGTCATGGATTCAAAATCGAGGTCGTTGGTAGGTTTGGGCGGTTTGGGCGGTTTGGGCGGTTCTGGCGGAAGAGAAGTAGGAAATGTGCTTGGCTATTCAAGATGGTCAGCATGGCCAAACAACCAACAGGAAAACTTACGAATGTGGAGAACTTGCTCCCCTGTGGTTCGTCGGTTCTCTCCTTTTTCGGTCGGTTGCCCCATGGCACGCCGTCGAGTGGAGTTGCAAACGGTATACTCCCATTGCGTTTTGCCCCTAGCTCACCCTTATCTCGTAACCACCCCAGTATTGGAGGCTCTGAACCACCGGCCCATGACACCTCCATGCCTTGTTCTTTGAGGGTAGGGCCGCTAGTGATAACAGCGAACGCGGAACCTATTTGAGAGAAGGGAACTACGGCGTTAACCACTTTCTCTCCTTCCGCTTGCGCAGCTTCGTCCGCGCCCTTTTCCTGAGTCTTTTTCTTCTTAGAAGCTTTCTTGGGCTTGATTGACAATACGACAGCGCCCTCGTCGATTTCCCCATAACGTCTCAGATACGATGCGAGCGCCGAGACCGTACTGAGCGACGGAAATGCTGAAAGAGTGAATTTGACGCGAATGGTGGTATCGTAGGGTCCCGGCGGCGGCGGAGCGTTCTCGTCCTCTACTTCCGTTTGCATTTCCTCGACCTTGGCACTTGCAAGCTCCTCTTTCTGTCTTTCCCTCTCCTCCCTCATCCGTCTACCCGCCTCCTTGATACGATCGTTTTCGCCCTCTCTCTCAGCGTTTTGTTTCTCCTGTTCCATGCGCGATTTCTTGAATGCACGTTCACGCTCTTCGAGCTCCGTGACGAGGGCTTTTCTCTTGTTGTCGTATGCGGAGAAACGCGCCTTCTTCGCAGCGGCAAGACGGAGCTGAGCATCCAACGCAAAACGTCGCAACGGATCGAGTAGCAGCGTCGACGCCGTCGTGAGCGCATGAAACTTTTGGGCTGTGTATCGTGCATGCGATGAATAGGGTACCCTTATCTCTGAACGCGAGTCCGCTCACCTGCATTAGGATCGTTTCTGTTCTACAATGTATCGGTGAGCGGAATGGGACGAAAGGGAGCTGATGAAAGGCACTTACGCGATCGGGGTGGACTTTGAGCGAGCGCGTGCGGTAGGCGGTGCGAACTTCAGCATCTGTAGCTTCTTGTGGGAGGCCAAGCAGCTCGTAGGGATTCTCCTCAGGTTCTGTGGGCATTGCGGGAGCCATGATCAAGGGCTGGTTATTACATAATCCATTGAACTTAGACTTTGCTCTCAAACAACTTTAAAGTGATGGCGAAAGGCGGAAAGGCAAGGTGCGTCGAGATGATACTGCTCTTCGGAATATGCATTTATTATAAGCCACAGAACGATCATCGTTCGAATGATCTCGACCGCCCAGACGGGGTTTTTCTACACCACGAAGCGGGTCCGTCTGAACACTCCCAAGCTGTCCGCTGTCAAGTATGATCCTGTCGGTGCGCGACATTTCGCCTCTCCTCGACAGTCGTGTTTATCTTCTTGGATGATAATAGTAAAATCAAGAGTACTTTTCATAGAAAGTCGCAAGACAAGGAAATGATGCTGTCAACGTACACCCTTACATGTATTCTTCAAAGTATACCCACCTTCTCAGCTAATGAATTTGCCCTCTGCACTGGCCACTTGTGCGTGGCTTTTGGTCGACCCCTACATTCGCTGTAGTCAAGCGTGAGATTTTGAGAACCCATCCTTCCTCTCGTTCATCAGGGAGATCCAATATGGAAGCGTACACCTTGCAATTGAATCGTACTCATTTGCTCTTCGTCCCCCCTCTCGACCCCGCTCATAACCCAAACCCTTCGTCGGGCACTGTGGTACAGGTATCTCTACGCGGTGACGATGCAGAGGGGTGGGTATATGCGCTT
>JBBPOJ010000246.1:0-34666 GCA_038091395.1 Leccinum rimulosum
TGGAGTTCTGCAGGAAGAGAAGGTGTTCGCCGTGATTTGCTCGTGGTGGTGAGATAGCCCGCGTTTCAAGTTGAAACGGTTCGGATGATGTGTCGTGTGCGCTGGCAGACACGAATGTACGCGAGGCGAACGAAGACCGACGGACGCGGGTGGTTTGGGGATGGGTGAGCACGACTGTCATGGTAGCGGTGGAATCCCCTTCTGGCGAATCTTTCCAATGCGAAGGTGAGTTTATAGCCTTGTCGAGTGAGAATCGAAACGGAGACCCAACCCACGATAGGTAATTGTTCGGAATAGGTATGCAATTAGGTGGAATGAACAGCGTCCAGGCTGCGACGGTGAGTACGGTTTACGGGGAAACGACGGCGGATTTGAAAGAGGCCGTTTTATAAGGCGTACTCCTGCACCGGTTAAATGATGGTGGCACCGTACCAGGAAAAGAAAACGTTGGCAAGACCAAAAAGCCTTCGGATGTGAGTGGTTTCGGAGTGTGGGCAAAATTTAAGCAATCAACTCCCATTTTTATCCGGAATGGTCTCGGGCTATCATGCCTTTGTCTGAATCCCGAGCAGATTTTTATCACCGGAACCGTTTTCCCCCGACTGACGTGTGTCAGCGCGAGCACCGCAACGCTTTTTACAAGCAGTAAGATGTCTCAATAAGCGGCATTGCAGATGTGTTCATTACTCTAGCATTGTACAACGCAGCTGTGCAGCGCTCGCATAGCCATCGGATTTGCTTGGAAATCCGTTCATCGTTTCAAAACATTGCAAATTCTCGTCGCGAACGCGCCAGCCAGGCTGGCAACGGGTTAATTTGCTCCCACTCTCCGAGATTCCCATCGTCGCCCCTCCATTTATTGTGGATTTGTCCGACCGATCGTGGCTGCGCGTTGATGCCCGAACCCGAGCGGTGTGCGATCGATGGACCGGAAGTACCGGTGGCGTCGCGACGTCCGAACTTCATTCGGAGGCGAGCATATCATTGATCGGGGATCACTGCGTGAGCGTGCGGGTCGTGGTCAAGAGGAGAATTACCCGGATACGGAATACAAATGGGCATAGATCTTCGTCAGGACACACTGCTCTTTCCATTGCCTCCATTGCTGGCAACTCAAGTACTCGCCGATCGACGACGCTCAGGTTCTCTACTAGGTATGTTGTAGAGGTCTGCGTCTTCGTTCTCGTGGTGGATCTGATAGCGTCGATGGCCAAGGTACATACTCAGCCACTGGCCCCACCGAGATACGAGATACGCATATCTCACCTGCCAACTCATCTTTTGGCCCCGGAGCACGTGATTATGCACGTCTAGTCATAAACGGCGGGACCTGAGTGCTCGCAGTTCAGCCTGGACACCCCTGCTGCGAAGTGCAATCGGCCCCAGCGGACGATGCGCCGCAAGCCCGACGTCGTACATCTCGGCAAGCGCAGTGATCTCACGTACGGGCTCCCGAGATACCACCGTAATAAGACCTGGTGGAGATGCGATCGTCGATCAGGGCGACGGGCATATCACTTCACCCCTGTACACGCACGTCTGACTTGATAACGTCCTACGCTTTTCCCGCGAAGAACGGTCTAGAGTCCTGTCCGGAATACAGACACCCTCCGACCGCAATAGGGGTGGAAACCGAACGCGCGAGGTCCGCGAACTCGGACTCGGATGGGAAGGTTGGAAGCAAGCTTCTGGACGTGTCCCACAAACATACACTGTCAATGATAAGCGAGCGAGTCCTCGGAGACTAAAGGGTAATATTTTTAGACTCGCCTTCGATAAACAGCACGTCTTCCTTTTCGAGAAAACCGAGTCGACGGGTCATTCTTTTGCGAAGCCGTCCGTGGAAGAAGTCGACAGCGTTTGATCCGAGGGAATGGACCTCTTTCACGCGCTCGACGGTCGACTGTTGGGCGTTGGGGCTCCTCTGCAAATCACCATCCTCGGATCAGCTCTTTAGTAACGTCTGGAGTACAGGTGAGGTAACCGACCCACTGACCCGGTGGTCGCCAGCTGCCAGATGGGAACGCCCAGTTTCTTTATGTCGAGCCCTGGGAGCGCGAACTAGGGACCGTGTCCGGCTTTGCGTCAGTACATGGTGGGTCATTCCATGCCAACTTGAAGTACGATAAAGACAACGACAACGATAGCGAAAATCGACAACTTCCAACCTCACGGATAACGATAATCAAGGTCATAACGATAACGATAAACGAAAAGGAGACGCGCGCACCGTACCCGATCGGGGCCGCCGGATCGCCGCGGTAGAAGCATGCTCTGCTATGCCGCCTGCGAATCGTCTTCGATCCCGTCCGCGCGTCCCAGTTGACCAACTTTCAGGAAGTGAGGTTACTAAAGGCGCCAAGGTTGACTGCCTGCATATGGTGTGGCCTTCAATATTCAATGGTCGTCCGAGGAATCCGTCTGCTGTTTCGACGCACACGAATAGCTAGCAGTTGGGACGCGGAAGTACTGGGGGCTGAGTCCCATTTCGGACAGGTGTACGTTCGAAGATGAGTACTCGAGCCAAGGGAGCGCAATATGCACTCCGATTTCGAGATGAGGCATGTGGCTGGGATGGTGGGTTGGATGTCCTACGACTCCGAGTCGGACGTGGACTCTTTTCTTGCCAGGTCATAATTAAATCGGATGCGTCGGAAACCAATGATGGCCGTATGCATTAGACGACGATATCAGGTGTTTCGACTCGATCAGTGGCTCGAGGTCAACCGACATCATTCAAGTTCGACTCGTCGTCTAGTCTAGCCTGGTCGTCTGGGGTAGGGCCTAACAATGAGATCGTCCATTGCGTCGGTGTCGAAGCACTCACGGCGGCTGGGATATGAGACGAGATTCCGTGAGACGGAACGATCCACGATTAATGCAAATGTACAGCCTCGGTGCCTCCGTCAAACGAGAGACGAGTTGTCATGAAGTCCAAACGTTCAAATGCCAAGTTGTAATAATTGAGGAATAAATACAAAACAGTGACGAAAAATGCATGTTACATACACTTGGAATAGGCTACAGACTCCGAAAGAAAAACATTGGCTAACGATACATGTGTGAAGACAACGTGAGTCCATTCTTGCATGCATTACTTTCCAGAGGAGCTGGAAAACTGAAACGGCCGTGAGGAGATAGATGTGCGGAGCAAGCGACGACCACCTACCTTCGTAACAGACTTGGTGCCTTCCGAGATCGCGTGCTTTGCCAGCTCGCCTGGAAGGATCAGCCGCACAGCGGTCTGAATCTCGCGGGAAGAGATGGTCGATTTTTTCGAGTAAGCAGCGAGTTCTGCAGAGGATCAAATGAGTTACAGAACGCGACGTGATCAAGCAACCAACATACTGGATGCCTCGGTTGCGATGCGCTCAAAAATGTCGTTTACAAACGAGTTCAAGATGGACATGGCCTTGTGGCTGATGCCGATTTCAGGATGCACCTGCCTGAGAACTGGGGGGAGGTCGTCGCGTGATTAGATAGGCATTGATTGAACGCAACGTCCCAGAGACTAGACGCACCCTTGTAGATATATGACGAATAAGTCTCCTTGCGGCCCTTCCGACGCTTTTTCTTCTCTTCGCCACCGGCTAGTGGGCCGGCGGTCTTGGCGGCCTTCTTTACCCCCTTGGCGCCCTCGACGGTTTTGGCGGGCTGCTTGGACGCAGTTGCAGAAGGCGCTTTCCCGCCGGTGGTAGATGCTGGTTTAGGAGCCATTTACACGAGGACGGTGCTCTCGATGTACTCTGCGGTGATGGTAGTGGGATGATGAAGAGTTCAAGTTCAAGTTGTTGATCTAAGCGCGCAGCCCCTAATATACGCTCACGTGATGTCTATGTACGTTTATTTGTCCTTGTCGCGTCACGGCGCGTGCACCACGAAATTACGCTATAAAAAGTCTCGAACGCGAGGCGCGTTTCTTCTCCACATTCACCATCCAAGCCTCAAAATCAGAATGCCCGCAAAAAGTAGTGCAAAGGGAGGAAAGCTCGGCGGTAAAGTCAAGGGCAACTCGGGTGATAGCAAGAGCGTCTCCCGCTCTCACAGAGCTGGCCTTCAGTTCCCCGTTAGTCGTATCCACCGCATGTTGAGAAAGTCGGCCCTCGGTCGCCGCATTGGCTCTGGTGCACCAGGTACGTGTGTCTCTGTCACTCTGCGTTTCATCTTTCTGACACGCGATCTCATCGTTTGTAGTCTACCTCGCAGCTGTGCTCGAGTACCTGTCTGCAGAGATTCTAGAACTGGCTGGCAACGCTGCCCGCGATAACAAGAAGCGTCGCATCAACCCACGGCATCTTCAGTTAGCCATTCGAAACGACGAAGAGTGGGTTATGCAGCCTTGCCTGATGTGGTTTTCCAGTGCTGATATTTCGTTTGTAGACTGAGCAAACTTCTTGGCAACGTCATCATCTCCGAAGGTGGTGTTGTACCATATATCAACCCAGCGGTGAGCATTCTCGGGTTGGTTAGTAAGTCTTGTGGTTGCTCACTCGTTATCCTTTACAGCTTCTTCCAAACAAGACCAAGAAACAAAGCATGGAAAGTCAGGAAGTGTAATATATCATCCCATGATGGATTGTTCGTTTGGCTGGATCCATATCAGTAGTGTACCAGGTAGAAGTTTATTGGCTGTACAATATCCGTAATCTCTTGATCTGCCATGCACATCTTTGTAGTTGCAACGGGCGCGTCCGTTATTTCCCGGGGACCTAAGTTTCAAAGGAAGAGATTGTCACGGTCCTCGAACTTGAAGCCGGTTCGGGCTGACAGCATCACTCCGAGGTGACCAATTCCCTGACTAAGCAAAGAGTAAGCTGATCTCGGCGTGTCCACCGAGGCATTCCGTGACTATATATTGTGCCAACATGCAGCTCGATCTATTCACCATCACTCTAAACCATGACTTCTCTACAACAAACCCCTGCACTCTTCAAGCCAATCAAGGTTGGCCGGATGACGCTTCAGCATCGCGTTGTTCTCGCCCCTTTGACCCGTTTCCGCGCGTATGCCTCCCATACACCTGGGCCACAACAGGCATCGTATTACGCCCAGCGCGCCTCTACACCGGGAACACTTCTCGTCACGGAAGCCACCTTCATCTCCCATGACGCAGGAGGATTCGCCAACGTCCCGGGCATCTACACTGACGACCAAATCCAAGGTTGGAAAAAGGTACGTGCTGTATGTATTTGTACGCCCGCCGCCGATCTATCTAAACACTGTCTCGTGGCCACGTTATTAGATTACGGACGCTGTTCACGCCAAAGGATCGTTCATCTTCCTCCAGCTCTGGGCGCTGGGACGCGCTGCTGAAATCGATTTTCTCGAGAAGCAGGATCCACCGTCGCCATACGTGTCCGCGTCGGCTGTCACCCTGACGGGCAAGGCAAAACCACCTCGTTCGCTGACTGAGGCCGAGATTCAAGATTACATTGCCACATATGCAAAGGCGGCAAGCAACGCCGTACACCGCGCTGGATTTGATGGTGTCGAGGTACATGCCGCAAATGGATACCTGTTGGATCAGTTCCTTCAATCAGTGTCCAATAAGCGCACGGACAAATGGGGTGGAGACGTGGAAGGCCGCACGAGATTTACGAGAGAAGTGGTCGACGCCGTTGTGGATGCTGTCGGTGAAGACCGAGTTGGATTGCGACTCAGTCCATGGAGCACCTTCCAAGGTGAGCCCTAGCCTTTTTACGGGTCTACAGTGGGATGCTAAATCGCAAGTTTTTAGACATGAAGATGCCAGACCCTCGACCAACCTACACATACCTCGCTACCGCGCTGCGTGATAAGCACCCAAGGATGGCATATCTTCATGTGACCGAGCCTCGTGTTTCCGGGATTGCGGACCAAGATGAAGGCGCAGGGGAAGACATCGACTTTTTGCGAGAGATCTGGAGTGGTGGCGAAGGCGGAAAAGAGAGGACGTTTATATCAGCTGGTGGCCATACTCGTGAGACTGCGCTCCATGCTGCCGAGCAGCAGGGTGGGCTGATCGCGTTCGGGAGGCTCTACATTGCAAACGTAAGTGTTGCTACGCTTTTCTCGTGCATAATATCATTGCGCTCACATAACATCGACTTGATTAACAGCCTGATCTTCCGGCGAGGTTACAGAAGAATCTCCCCCTCACACCTGGGGATCGGTCGAAGTACTACCTACAGGGTAATTTGACACCCTATGGATACAACGACTGGCCGTTTGCAGACGGCATTGCTCATGGGAGAGATGAATCGCTATGAAGTAGATGTGCCTTTAGATGACCCATCATAGATTATATACCCTTACGCCGCGTCCGCCTCGCCGATCGAGATCGAAAGGCGTGCGACGCGGGTGTGTGTAGTTGGTACAGCGGGCTGTATCTCTAGCATAATATTGAAATTTTTAAAAGGCGCCGTCAACGTTTCAACAATCAATAGCAACAATTATAAGACCCAAGAAAGGGAAATACAACAATCCAACTTAGCCTGGAATCCACAATTGCTCACCATCCACCATCCACTGCTAGGGTAGGAAATACTGCGTCCAGGTGACATTCCCCAGTTACGACGCATCAGACGCAATGGGTGAGGCCCCTCGACTTTCTGTTTCTCAATTTCATTTGACGATTACTAGGACAAGTTAAGTTCTGGGCCATGATCAATAACGAAATACTGCTTGTTCCCGGTCTTCTCGAAGACACCCTCGTACATTTCTTTGAAGATCTTCGAAACAATCCCAACGTGGCCGAATACATTCCTGCCAATGTTCCATACAAGACTTGCAAGTTCTATCGGTTCCAGAGCCCGGTGTTGGTCCTCGAGGATCTCAGCGAGGATGAGGATCAGGGAGACCTTACGGGCTTTTCAAACGCGGATAAGCAGGCCTGTTTGCAAGAGAGTAACAGAGTGCCCGTCAACCCTAGCAAAACAAGGATTAAATCCCTGGCAAAGGTGTTTTCCCCGGACCATGTCTATTTAGCCATAGTTATACCTGACCGTAAGGATTTCTCAAATTTTGTGCTTTATGTTGCTAACTGCGTCTCTTTCTTAGCTGTCGCGGACGACGCGGAGTGATCGAATAGTTTGCGAACTTGAGAAACAATCACGACGCACCAATTGACGCACTGTTCAAATGACTTCATGTAACTGTCAACTTGGACCGTGACCATCGTGATGGGAAATGAGGCCTGAGGATGATGTGCAGACGAATTTGAAAGGGTGCATAATCACATCGCAGATAACGTCGATCTCCTGCCCCCTGAAATTAAGGAGATTCAAGACGTTCTGGAGAACAAACGCCTGTATCAGGCATGTGCCTTGTGTGTTATAACATTCCTGTGAAGTTGATGCGAGATTATTCCAGACGAATGATGTGCAGAAACCAGATTTCCAACATGCGCTTTCTTAGCAGACGCAGTTCTATCGTCGGTTTGCCGTGATCAACCAATTCTATAGACAGGTTGCATCACTCGACACCTTTCTCGTACGTCACATCACTCCCCTTGATTTCACTTCGGTTAGAGCACAAACGCACAGATGCGGATACTACTTTTCAGGAAGTTACAACCACGAGTCAGCAGGCGCCAATCAACAATCTAAGACATATGTACCAGCCACGTTGGCGCTAAACCGAGTCAAAGATATCATTGGGCATCCTACAATATTGTATACCACGCGCAGCCAACCGTATCCCCACACCTAAGCAGATTTACCCTCCATGGTACCCTCCACGAGTTCTCCTACCCATCTTTCGAACGCCTCCTGAACCATGACGCCATTTTCATCAAAGAATGCACTGTACTCTTTGGAGCCCTGTGCGCGTTTCTTAGCGAGGAGCGACTTTCCACTCGACGTAGACTGCACGTAGGTGATGTTCAGCGAGTAAGAGGGGGCGTTTGCAGGCGATGGCTGAGAGGAGGAAGCAGAGGCGGGAGCGGTGCGCGAGGAGATGGTCATGCGCTCAGTTATTATCCGCTTGGAGAACGTCTTGCGCCTCCCCACGAACACAATGTCCCCTTCTATAAAGTATGCATAGAGTGCCTGAAGGGTCGTCAAGATGACATAACTGGAGATGCATTCAAAAAAAAGAAGTCAGAGACGAGGGTGGGAGTGCTTTAAATGAAACGACATGCGTTATGAAACCGGCCCAGACTGCAGGCTTGGACTGCTCGAATTCAACTTTCCAGCCGTATAGACCGGTGGCGACAGCGACGAGCACCCCGGCCCAGCCCAGCGTGAGGCGCACGTCCGTGTGGAGGTGTATCTGCTTGAACAAGTTCGGACGCGACAAGTACTGCAATACGGTTGAGAAACAACGTCTTGTTGGACGCGAGAGGAATACGTACCCGCTTCAGCGCATCGTCACAAGTGTTCTTGAGGTCGGTCGAGTTTGCGGTGTTAATTTTGATAATGTCACGTTCGTCCACCGATACAGGAATGCTGAGAGGCCCCGGGGGCTTTTCAGAAGAGGTAAAACTGCCCCGACGAGAGCCTGCGGCGGATACAGACGGCTCTGGGGTGAGTTTTTTCTGTGGCATGGCTGGTTGGCGCTAGGAGGTTGCGAAGTTAAAGCAAGTACAAGAAGCAGGCGACGTGTTCGATAGGGTGTGTGAACTTATTTCTATTTTCGGATGTGAGTATCATACGGATCACCGGCGTGGATACACACTGACTTGAAGTCAAGTCAAGTCATGATAGCAGTCCTTGGCGGGGGTCTGACAGGCCTTTCAGCTGCATTTCATCTCTCTCGACGTTTCCCAAAGACAGACGTCCTCCTAATAAACAGGGACACTCTCTATGGAGGTTGGGTGCGTTCACAGAGGGTCAAGCTGGCCCTGCCAGGTCAGCGTCAACACGCAGATGTCCTCCTTGAAGCAGGTCCACGGACGCTACGCCCCAATGCGCCCAGCGTCCTCGAGTTGGTGTGTCGTGCACCTTTGGACACGACAGTCTCGCTGACGGCCGCCGCAAAGGCTAGATTCACCTCCTGGGCTTGACAGACTCGCTTCTCACAGTGTCCAAGTCCGCACCCGCTGCCAGGAACCGCTTTCTGCACGTCCCGGGATCGCAGGGGATCCACCGCATTCCGTCGTCGCCCCTCGAGATCGTCAGATCGCTCTGGGGGTCAGGCGGGCACTTGGCTAGCATCCTCCTTTCTGCCCTCGCTCGGGAGCCGCTGAGGCGCGGGAACAGGCCCTTGGGAATCGACGACGAGTCGGTGGACGAATTTATTACCAGACGATTTGGCCCCGAGTTTGCACGGGTGTTTGGGAGCGCACTCGTCCATGGGATATACGCCGCTGATTCCCGAAGGCTGAGCATGTGTTCTGCCTTTCCTTCCTTGTGGGATGCGGAGGAGCGTGGACGTGGGTCCGTCCTGCTCGGTTTCATGCGTGCATCGAGTAATCCACAGTCAAACGAGGATACGTCTTACGATCTGGGAAATCTGCAATATAAGATGCGGGACGTCTCCGTCTACACCTTCCGGGACGGCATGGGCACGCTCGTAAACGCCCTCGTTGATTACCTCCGCAAGCAGCCCAACGTGCGCATGTATAGCGGGGTCACGATTACGGGACTTCGCCTCAATTCAAGAACCAACAGGCTCGAGGTGATTGCGTTCAAACTACATTACGTTTTTGTCTGACACTGAATTTCGTTAGGTAACAACGTCGTCTAGGGAGACCCTCTTTCCATCACATATCGTCTCTACCCTTCCGCTCCCTGAATTGCGAAGAATACTCTCGCCTGCAGCACCTCTACCTCATCTTACGACCAATATATATTCTTCCGTGACGGTTGTCAACCTCGTGTTCGGTTCATCCGCGTCTTCTTTACTCCCAGATGGGTTTGGCTATCTCATACCTCGCCCACAAGATGATTACGCTGCAATCAAGGGTCCAGGGATCCTAGGCTGTGTCTTTGACTCGTCTTCTACAGCCGCTCAAGACTCCCCAGGTATCGTCAAGATGACAGTGATGCTCGGTGGTCCATACGTCTGCGGCCCGGCCGCTCCGCAGATTGATATCCCGATCTTGATTTCTGAGCTCTCGGATCAGCTTGGACAGCCTCTTCCACCACCACTGTTCTCTAAAGTTCACTTGAATACGAGATGCATACCGTTGTACGCTGTTGGTCATCTGCAGCGGATGGAAGAGCTAAAGCAGGCGCTCGTGTCCGAACCCTGGAATGGTCGCATGGAAGTTGTGGGTGCGGGGGTGGGTGGTGTGAGTGTCGGCGACTGTGTGGAAGCCGGAAGGAACGTCGGGAGAACGTGGAGCTAGTTCAGCTTTTGTGAGTAATTAGCCAGATTGCATAGGCGAAACCACACGCTGCTGCAAAGTTTAGTGATTCAATGATTGAGTTTAGATAATCTACAGCATCCCATGCTTTGTGGCGCTTTTTTGAATGAAACCGCCAGGCGATAGGGGCGGTGAACGGAGGCCAAGTTGATAGCCCGCTTACATGAAACGCAGTCGAAGTTCGATGCCATCGATGTTCTCGTGCGCGCGTTTGCCGCATTGTCTTGTCGCGAAAAGGGGGACCAAGGGAGCTACTATCAATTCCGTCGCGAAGCTTAATCAACGTCATCATTTCAATATATTCCGCGACCAATTTTGGACATCTCGAATGGCCTTGGCAGGCCTGTGTTGGTTCCATCAACCCACTTCATATACGCGAATCCGCGTCCACATCGTTTACAGGAGTGTTCGTCGACCCCGAATGATAGCAGTCAAGTCGATGAACGAGCAACTGGACGGATCCGATTGTCGTTTTTATCTGGACCCTCATATCGATCGTATGAGCGGTCGCCTGAAACGATCAGGATACTCGCAATCCGATACATTACGTCCACGGTGGATTGTCGTGGCCTCCAGCGTCTCCACAAAAACGTGTCCCGGTCCCTGAGGTATTTGAGCTAGGCTCGCACGCCGCGTCGAGGCTGCTGTCTACCTGCATCCGCCAGTCATCCTTTTTTGTTTGTTTTTTTCTGCGGTATAGTTCTTGAAGATATACCGCTCGAGTATCTTCCTCGTCTCGTCTTCCTTCCCGCACCCGCACTTCTGTGTCTACAGGGTGCTGCTCTGCTTCCTCCGGAGCTCATGTCTATACCGGTTTACAGACACAACTTGGACTATGATGACTGGGAAGTCGCGTCGGTGTATGACAGCGATGACTGTGACAGCCTAGGTCGGAGCGCAGACAACGAGTCTTCACACTCGGGCTATTTCGACGATCCTGCGCGGCGCTCAGGCTTGCAGGTGGTCCTCCACGACGACATTCGTCGCCGCATCGAGTACCCGATGCCTATTCCGATGCCACAACCACCACTCCAACCGCAGCAGCAGAAGCAGCACGAAATTTACTCTCCGATGACGTACTCTCCGCGTCGGTGGGAGACATGGCCAGTACTCGCTGGGCAAGGAAGCGGTTACGCCCCATCCCCGGCTCCTATCGTGCCCCCTCCGGGTGTGATTTTTCCTCGCCAAGATTGGGGACACTCTCCTCCGCAACCGCAACAAGACGGGGCGTACTGGCACTCACCCACTTCCTCACCTACTCTCGTCGGGCACGGGCACTATGGTCATGGTCACGGCGTTCATCCCGACTCTCTTCCAATGTATCAGTCACCGCCGCTGCCACCTTCGCTTCCGATGGCGGATGTGCCAGTGGGTCTAGATCGTATGGAGTTGTCACCCCCTAGCTCTTCTCTCCTCCTCGCGCCGTCTTCGCCACCACCGCCAGCGCCGTGTGGCCTGATAAGGCGGCCATCGCCCAGTGCGATGATCGGACATGGACAGGCACCCCACGCGACGTCCCTGACGATGCCCAGCGTTCAAGGTACTGGCATGATTGGCATCGGGTCGTCGAGCGTCAGCATGAACACGTACACAGCACCCTCACCACCTCCACCTCCTGCTCCCATGCTGCCACCTCCACCACGTTATCACGAAGTCGCTTATCATCATCATAACCACCATCATGCCATGCCAATTCCGATGTCGCCGCGATGCCTCGCGGAGGCAGGGTGTCAGGCACGTTCGCGTTCGTCATCGCAATCACAGTCACATACGCATACACCCCATCCGGGTATGGGTACGAGGAGCAGCTCTCCGAATCCTCGGAGACAGCCTGGACATGGCGAACATGACGTGTTGTCGCCGTATGTCGCCGCTGGCCCTGGCGTGCTGCCACGTGGACGACGGTCAAGCGAGGATACGGATATGATGATTGGCGGCGGCGTGTCGCCACCGGACGGGCGCTACGCGGGAAGTGGTAGTCATGGTCCCGGGGCCGGAGACCGTTCTGATCTGCACGCCACCTCTCAGCCGCCGGTTCACTGGCAAGGTAAGTACGAGCGTGAGTACGACGCAGATGGTGGGCGCGGTACCGGCACGAGGAGGACGAGACCGCTGACGCGGGAGCGTCGGCCTAGTATGTGGCAGCGGTTCGTCCGGCGGTTCAGTCCGTCGCGGGCATCGATCGGACAAACATAGAAAAATGTGGTCGTCGTGGCCACAACGGAGACATCGGAGACGGCGCTGGGTACGCTATTTATGCTGGCTAATATATTACGGGACTGTAGTAGACAATGGCGATGGAGCTTAAATTACCAGGGGCGAAATAACTAGTACATATGTAGCGATCACATCGGCCTAATGTATGTAAGTCACTTGTCACACCATCGCGATCGACGAGTCGCTTTTTTTTCTTTTTCTTTTATTCTTTGACCTGCGATGTTGGCTGTTCCGTTCCAAGTTTAAGCTTCAAACGCATTATAACTAGGAACCCTCGATAGTCATTCCTGAAACAAGTCCGACGAGCCGCGCATATACCCACCTTGGAGCCAGTCAAGATTGATATCCGTCCACATTTGATCAAGTACTGCTGTTCTTTTCCTTTTCTTCTTGCTTTTCTTGCTTTCTTGTTTTCTTCTTCAACGCATATCCTCCCCTCCTCCTTCCTCCACCCCTTCTCACATGGGCGGCCTTCCACCTTCAGGAAGCCTTTCACAACCTCCACCTTCAGGCAGCCCACTACCGATTCCTTCCCCATCCGCCAATGCTAGCTCCCAGCCAAATACACTCTCGAGCGCCAACTACTTTTTCGGCTTCGTCATCACCTTTGTCGTCCTCCTCCTCATCTTTGTTGGGTGCGGCATAGGCTCCTGGCACCGCTTCCGACTCATCGGGACCGCGTGGGATGAACGGATACAGGCTATGGATGGAAGTTCGCCTGTCGTCGGTGGCGGGGGTGGTAGTCCAGGACGAGGAGGAGGAGGAGGAGGAGGGAGGAGACGTGGTCGGCGGCGACGACTCGTGCGTCCCGTGTTTTGGGAACCGTGGACGTCTCGCGATGCCGAGGGTTCCTCGGTGCGCGTCGTGCTGGAAAAGTGGCAGAGCGTACAGGTCGGTGTTCCCTTCCTCCTCCCCCCTTTCTTTTCCTCGGTTCTCTCTTTCTTTCCTTGTTCGGCGCGGGTTTTCGGGACGCGTTCGTTAGATGATACGCTGACCTACGTTCATTCACATTTTCTTCGTTCACGGTGGGCCCCGTCAACCGCAGCCGATGTCTGCAGCGTTCGTATGGTCTCGAACGAAACGGAAATCGGTGCAACCGCCATTGCCGTCATCGTCGTCGGCGACGGCAACCACTTCAGCTACTACTACTACGACGACCACACCGCAAACGCCCCCGCGGCGCCAAAGCGATGACTCGGTACACGGCGTGGGCGCGATGCTACGTGCGTACGTCCTTCCTCGACGACCGCGGTTCGAGTGCCCGCCGAAACCGGCGGCGGCGGCGGTCGAGCGTCCATCGCCAGAGGCCGTTCAAGTCGCCGTGCTGATCGCCATGCCGTGTGCGCCGTCGCTGCACCCCACGACGACGACTATTGCTATTGCTTCCTCTTCCTCTAGTACCGCGGACAGACCGAGTTATGTGGGTCACACGAGCGGGGGAGAATACGAGATCGGCGTCGTGCAGATACCCTGGCTGGCTTGGAACGGCGATGGATAATTCGCTACTCCGTCTTTCATATTTTTATTCCTCGTGGACGGACATTTGAGTAACCACGTTACCCCTCGATTTCGATGTCGCTGTGTGCTTATACTCATCACCAATACCTCGCTCTTCTACTTTTTTTTTGGTTGGCTGTGTAATGTAGAACGGAGGTCCGAGACCCAAACCTGCACTATCATGGAGCTGTAACGAAATCACAAATCACAGACGGTTTGAAAACAACATGTGAGCTTCGTGCCGGACATGTATGAAACGTCATCATCATTCATGACATAGAGTAAGGATATGTAATAGCACTGGTCGCGTCAGTCGATAAGGTACTTGCGTTTGAAGAAGGCGCGCAGGTGGAAGATCTGCCATACGCCCAGGCCCACGAGGGAGATGATCGTGAACCACGCAAAGTTCTGCACGCGCTGGTTGGTCGAGACTGGTCGAGACCGAAAGGGGACGTGTGATCAGCGTGGGGTGAGAGGGAAAGAAAAGTGAAAGAAGAACACGCACGATTCGTGGTGGAGAACCGCTCTTCGCGTTTCTTGAGATAGTCAAGCTCGTCCATAATCTCTTTGACGACCCCTTCTAGCTTGCGCATCTCGGTCTCAAGTCCAGATAGAGACTCTTGGTTGGCAATGGCACTGGCGGCAGATGAGCAAACGAGGAGTTATGACAGTGGTGAGACGTACTTGTAGTCGACCGCGTCTGCGCCGATGTCAATGTCGAGGTCAATTGTGCGCGTCATGTTCCGTGCGAGGTCCGTCTTAACATCTATTGGACGCAGAGCGCCACGTTCAGTGCATGTCCAGAAGGATAATGCGACGACGTACCCGGTGCCAGAAAGTTTTTGAAGCACACCCCGACCTCGCCCTCGGCGTGTGCGGTGATGGCGAGGCGCGTCTCGCCCTTGATGTCCTTTTTGGAGAGGTAGACGTTGCGTTGGGGTGTGGCGTCCACGATATCAATGTCTATGCGCTGGCTTGGACCCGGGCCGACGTTGGCGGTGACGATGACGAGGGCGTGCGGGTGGGCGGCGTTCCATATGCATTTTTCGGTTGGGACTTTGACGGGTGGTAGGGTGAACTTTATGGCAGTGGAAAGGGGGAGGAGGAGGAGGAGAGGGAGAAGCAGGGAGAGGGAGAGGCGGCGGGTGGTGAGGAAGTTCATGGGCGAGTGAGCGTCGAAACCCGGCGAGGATGGTAATTTAGCAAAAGTGTACCGCCACCGTCACATTTCTCAATGCCATTGTCTCTACATTTTACCTCCTGGAGCAGATAGAAACTCAAGTCAATTTGCTTCACAGTAGCAATATTGACACTAGAACACCCCGGCTATGGCTACACGCGCGCACGCACTTCAACGTCGCCCTCTCCTTAAGCTTCTAGGCCTGGCTGTCGCTCGCATCCGACCAGCACCAAGGTCCAAGAGTGGCTATCGTTCTCCGACATCCGGCACAAACTCTTTCGGTCGATGGACCATGCAAGTCGTCTCGACGCTCGCGCGCTATGCTCGATTGTCCGTCGTGGAGAGGTATTTGCGACAAGTGCAAGACGCATCTCGGGATTACGATTCGAAGAAGGGCATAGATCCTCCGTCGGACTTGCTTGCTGGCGCATATGGCCTTGCCATCAGAACGTTCGCTCTCGGGGGAAATGACGAAGCCGCTCTCGCTCTACATGGTCGCCAAACACGTCCTAGATCGAAAAACGGCTCGGATCCAGACAGCGTATCCTTCCTGGAATGTGACAGATACCACCAGCCATCCCGTCAGCACCGAAGGTAAAATGATCGCTACAGAACACGCTGGCAGCCCGCCTTCGTTCGCTACGCGCCGCCATGCGATCACCCATGCCGCTGTCCCCTCACGCCCTCCACACCTTCATAACCTCATACCAAGCCCTCGGTCGCACCCATTTCCCTCCCACTTCTCCGCTCCCTTGCCTACCGCTACTCGCCCAAATCAGCTTCCAACTGGGTGTTCACAGAAATGCTCCACCACCGCTCCCGCCGCGAATTCGTACACATCCTCTTTTTATTCGCACACCACTTTCACTTGGTCGGTGTCCCGCAAGACGCTGCTATCGATCGTCAGGGGTCCGAGGGCGCTCGTGTGGGACGTGATCCTGGCGCTCAGGCTGTCAACTAGGGACGAGCAGGAGCGGCTGTACGCGCTCCTATTGTCGCTCATTTGACGGAGTCGACAGGTGGGGTGGGACGAGGGTGCTGCCAGTGATCCAGAACAGGCGGGGGCGGGAACGCATGTACAGGTGCAGATTCCCGCAGATGCGTTCGACGCTGCGCAATTCTCTCCGTTCGTGTCCTCATGGTCACGCGGCGCGGGTGTTGCGGGACATTATGGAGCTTGGGGTGGAGCCTACACTCATGCAATGGAGTGTGGTCGCGCGGGGTTATGCTGCTGCGCAGCAGGGCGATGCGGAGGTTGCATTGAAGATTTTGGATCTGATGGATGAGACTGAGATGGAGATGAAGTCAGGATTGGGGTTGGAGACAGGCACAGAGAATGAGTCAGGAAGGGTGGTAGTCATGCGGATGGGCAGGGACAGGACCAGGGGAAGAGGAAACGACGACAACGCAGCAGCAGCGGAACGCGAATGGACACCGTCAGACGCGCTGCTCGGCCTGCACACGAACGTGTTGCGCGGGTTCGTCGTCGCGAGGCACGTGGAGCATGCACGCAAGGTGGAGAGGAGGCTGGTGGCCTGGGGGAGCGGTTAGGGTATCGGGGCGGCGAGAGGGCGGACGGATGTGGGCGTGGCGATGTTGAGAGAGCTCGAGGGGAAAGTTTGGGCGTGGAATCAATATCCGTGCCTTTCGGAGTGTCCTTCTGACATGAACAGCGAGTTGGTTCGGTCGATTGTACGGTGAACCTACTACGTGATGCTTCGAGGATCGACTGGGTTGACAGAGTGTGCTTCCTGGACTCTTCCGGTCATGAGGTGAAGATAAGATATGAGTCATAAGTGAGGCCATCATTGAGGCAAGCAATAAGGAATTGTAAATAAGAAGAAGAAATAGCCTAGATTAAGCAGACATGAGAAGTTGGCACTAGATGGTTAATGCAAGGAGAAAAATGTAACACGTGATGAACTACTTTGTTGACAGGTAAGTAGTAATGTGTAGGGTGACCAAAGTTGGTTGGAGAACATATCTTGAATACTTCCTATGTGTTTTTTTGTTCTTGCCATACAACTTCCCCTCCCAATTCATTAGTGGATTGTGGTTGAATTTTTTCAAGTTTCAGGGATGATGACTTAAAATCTTTTGGACAAGTAAATCAGGACATAATATGTATATGAACTACCTTATACTTACTCTAGACATGAAGTCATAAATTGTGCTGTATATCTCCAAACAAACATTTAATGTGTGGCACATTGGTCTTGACTGGGTACATTTCTATAGATTCCTTGTTGTAAAAACCAATGTTGTTTTCTTTTCTCATCTACTTGTCAACAACTTGTTCTAGAGTTCTTGAATCATTACACTGCTACAAATTCATGTATTGAATAATATATTAAAGATTTGATATGATTTACATACTGATCCGATTCTGAAGAACCACATTCAAGATCATCTCAACCTTTGCTGCTTTCTGAGATTCTTTGCCATATTGATGGAAAACTTTTGTTATGGCTAATTCCACATTTGCAGATGTGTTTGATGTCTTGTATTTTTCAACAGCAGATTTGAGTGGCTGAGGATCTTTTTGGTGGAAAAGATAGAAAGAATGCTCCAGAACAAGGATTACATCTATGAAAGCATAACAAATGCAATATATGTTTTTAACAAGAATCTTCTGAACAGAAAAATAATATATCAATGGCATCATTGAGAAGAATTTGCTGCCATGTACTACAGGTCTGCTATAATCGTGAACTTTACCAAGATATAAAGTAAAATGAATCATAAATTTACCACACTATGGGGGCCCAGAAAGAAGGATTGACCCAGATTGATATTGGACTGAATACTAAGGTGTTATATATAAAAAGTAATGGAATGAATCCACCTACTGTTTGGTTGTGAATGATCTAATCATAACAAATTATATGAAAATGTAGTAAGAAATATGATGAAAGATTCACCATCTGTAAATGAAAATAAGATATGGTCACAAGTGGATGGATTTGATAAACACTTACGGACTAACAGGAATATAATTGGATTGTAAACCCAATTGGTAAGTTTCTTAAATAGAAAAATAAAAATAAACTTGCATCCTGCAAGTAATGAAACAATGCTATTAAAAATCTACATAGTATGTGATTCCACAAAATAAAACTTACAACCTTGGAATTATAGAGCAATTAGTAAATAAAATAGTCTGACAAAAAAGTGTTGTGTACCTCCTATTCAAAGTGCAAGATATCAATCATAATTAAATGATCCTTAACAAGACTCAGAATATACCTCCTGCAATTATACAGAAACATCAATCAGATTATTGTTACTATGCAGGTAAATGGTGAACTGTAACTCACAGTCTGATGATTCAAATACAAAATGATCAATGTAAATGTAAATGCCAATAAAATAATAATAGCCAGCTTACCAGCTAAATAAATGAGGCACAAGTAAGTTCAATGATCATTGGAAAACACATAATAAATAACATACTGTCTGAAAATATGAGATGGAAAAATGAATGAGTTGAGAGATACTATACATCACTCACCACCTGACATTTTAACAGTAAAATTAGAACATGGTATCATTCAATAATACAAAACTCACAAACTGTGAGGTTCAAGTCCAAAGCAAAAAAAGGAAATGGCATCATAAGAATGAAAGGTGACTGAAGGGCACTCCAGAATGAAAACTCACTTCCTATCATTTTCAGAGCATCATGAAAAAGGAGTGGACATGGCATCATCAGCATCACCACTCTCTGGCACATTCCACAATGCACAACTCACTCTCTGTCATTTCCAGAGCATCATGAAGAATGAGTGGACATGGCATCATCAGCATCACCACTCACTAGCACATTCCACAATGCACAACTCACATACTGACATTTCCAGAGCATCATGAAGAATGAGTGAACATGGCATCATCAGCATCACCACTCTCTGGCACATTCCACAATGCACAACTCACTCTCTGTCATTTCCACAGCATCATGAAGAATGATTGAACATGACATCATATCAGTATCACCCACCACTCTCTGGAAATACTATAATGCAGAACTCTCTCTGTCATTTCCAGAGCATCATGAAGAATGAGTGGACATAGCATCATCAGCACACCACTCTCTGGCATATTCCACAACTCACTGCCTGTCATGTCCAGAGCATCATACAGAATAAGTGGACATGGCTTCATCAGCATCACCACTCTCTGGTACATTCCACAATGCACAACTCACTCTCTGTCATTTCCAGAACATCATGAAGAGTGAGTGGACATGGCATCATCAACATCACCACCCTCTGGCACATTCCACAATGCACAACTCACTTCCTGTCATTTCCACATAGCATCATGCAGAATGAGTGAACATGGCATCATCAGCATCACTTTGGCACATTTCACTGAAAACTTACATACTGCCATTTCCACAGCATCATGAAGAATGAGTGGACATGGCATCATCAACATCACTACCATCTGGCACATTCCACAATGCACAACTCACTCCCTGTCATTTGCAGAGCATCATGAAGAATGAGTGGACATGACATCATCAGCATCACCACTCTTGGGGCACATTCCACATTCCACAACTCACTCTCTGTCATTTCCACAACATCATGAAGAATGAGTGGACATGGCATCATCAACATCACCACCCTCTGGAACATTCCACAATACATGACTCACTGCCTGCCGTTTCCAGAGCATGATGAAGAATGAGTGGACATGGCATCATCAGCATCACCACTCTCTGGCACATCTCACAAATTGTGTACAACTCACTTCCTGTCATTTCCAGACCATCATGAAGAATGAGTGGACATGGCATCATCAGCATCACCACTCGCTGGGATATTCTATAATGCACAACTGACTCGCTGTCATTTCCAGAGCATAATAAAGAATAAGTGGACATGACATCATCAGCATCACCACTCTTTGACATATTCCACAAATTGTGCACAACTCACTTCCTGTCATTTGCAGAGAATTATGAAGAATAATCAGACATGGCATCATCAGCATCACCACTCTCTGGCACATTCCACAATTCACAACTCACTGCCTGTCATTGCCAGCATATCATGAAGCATGGGTGGACATGGCATCATCAGCATCACCACTCTCTGCCACATTCCACAATGCACAACTCACATTCTGTCAATTCCAGAGCATCATGAAGAATGAGTGGACATGGCATCATCAGCATCACGACTCTCTGGCACATTTCACATATTGTGCACAACTCACTTTCTGTTATTTGCAAAGAATCATGAACCATGAGTGGATGTGGCATCATCAACATCACCACTCTCTGGCACATTCTACAATACACAACTCACGGTCTGTCATTTTCATAGGACCAACAAGAATGAATGGACATGGCATCATGAGCATCAAGTAACTCTCTGGCACATTAAATAATGCACAACTCACAATCTGGCATTTCCAGTGCATCATGAGAAATGAGTGAACATGGCATCATCAGCATTACCACTCTCTGGCACATTTCACAAATTGTGCACAACACTCTCTGCCATCATGTCCAGAGCATCATGAAGAATGAGTGGACATGGCATCATCAGCATTACCACTCTCTGGAAATTTTCATAATGCACAACTCACTGCCTGTCATTGCCAGCATATCATGAAGCATGGGTGGACATGGCATCATCAGCATCACCACTCTTTGGCACATTCCACATTCTATAATCCACAACTTACAAACTGAAATTTCCAGAGCATGATGAAGAATGAGTGGACATGGCATCATCAGCATCACCACTCTCTGCCACATTTCACATACTGTGTCTAACTCACTCCCTGACATTTGCAGAGAATCATGAAGACATCATCAGCATTAACACTCCCTGGCACATTTCACAATACACCACTCACTCTCTGTCATTTCCAGCATCATGAAGGACAAGTGGACATGGAATCATCAGCATCACCACTCTGTGGTACATTCTATAAAGCCTAACTCACAAACTGGCATTTCCAGAACATCATGCAGAATGAGTGAATATGGCATCATCAGCATCACCACTCTCTGAGACAATGCACAATGCACAACTCACTATCTGTCATTTCCATCACATCATGAAGAATGAGTGGACATGGCATCATCAGCATCACCACTCTCTGGCACATTCCACAATGCACAACTCACTCTCTGTCATTTCCATCACATCATGAAGAATGAGTGGCCATGGCATCATCATCATCACCACTCTCTAGCACATTCCACAATGCACAACTCACATACTAACATTTCCAGAGCATCATGAAGAATGAGGGACATGGCATCATCAGCATCACCACTCTGGCATATTCCACAATGCACAACTCACAGACTGTCATTTCCAGAGCATCATGAAGAATGAGTGGACATGGCATCATCAGCATCACCACTCTCTGCCACATTCCACAATGCACAACTCACTTCCTGTCATTTCCACAAAGCATCATGCAGAATGAGTGGCCATGGCATCATCAGCATCTCTTTGGCACATTTTCCTGAAAACTTACATACTGCCATTTCCAGAGCAAAATCAATGATATAATTCATCTCTGCTCATTTGCCCCAATAAATGACTCACTTCCTACATTCCCCACAGTAGGATAACACAATCAACATGACTCTGATTTTGTGTTGAAACTAACTCATATGAAGTCATCTTACCCAAAAGTGTGGAAACCATCTTGCAAGTTTTTGAGGATCCATATGGTCTTCAGGAGATGCATATTTCTGCTGTTCATCTAAAAAAGATACAACACTAGTGCTTACTCTTGAACTGCATATCTGATACACAATGCTATGTTTGTTTCCTGTGCAGTCACAAATAGCAATTGCAAAGCCTCCTCATTCAAAGCTTCTGCTGTTCCTTCCAACAACAAGTTACACCCCTCACTTGAGTTGTGCATTCCTTGTATGTATACAAATTCCATAAGCTGAATTATTTATGAGAAAATAGCATAAATACCTTCAATCCGAACACAATATTTTGGTGCATGGTTCAATTGAGAGAGACGTCCCCATACATCAGCATTGTCGAAAATCCCATCTATGAGCGCGTGTGCCTTTGCCTTCCTCTCCTCTAGTGGCAGCTTTTGATCACCACCAGTTAGTTTGCCCATGGCTACCGCCAACAATGCATCAAACTTGGTGAACACAACAATAACAGGCACTGGACAAGTTGTGAGCTCAAGAATACTTTTTCGAGAATGCAGTCACCATTTCTCGTATCACATTCATTAAAAAACAGTTCTTCGGAACGTTGGATTGCCCGGCACAATTTATCCATTGGGATACAGTACCTATTACAACCAGTGAATGACTCTTCCCGCGCAGCTTAAGTTATTACCAAATGGCATGAATCCGTTTCTTGAGTTGTGTCGTGGTCGCACGATCTGCGATGAACTTCTTCAATCGTTCGAATTCGTCTACAGAACCAGCTTCGAAGCCCCGCGAGTCATGGAAGACGAATTTGTCATTGCTCCGGAAAATCAATTCGTTCTCGATGTCGTGAATTCCCCGCTAGCATGCATTGGTAAAGATGTACTTCATGTCAGTGTCCGATATGTGATATGTGGTGATCCTCACCCCCATGGATCCCTCAACCTGGGTCAGATCGATCTAGTAATCGCACGGTTTTGTAGACCACTGGTCATCCATATGTATCAAAACTAGACACGCACCTTCTTTCCTTCCCCATCATAGACCTCCGGGTTTTCGGTAGTGTTGCAGATCGCACGTAGGATAGTCGTCTTGCCAGCGTTCGCCCGCCCAATGATAAGGATCCTGAAGCGGCCAAATTTCTCTCGGATGTTTTCGAAACCGCCTGTTTTGTTTGTCTCCATAACTAAGTGTGAGTGTAGAGTTGAAGTACTTGGTCGTCACCGCAAGAGCGAGGAGGAAAGTGAAGTGCGGCGTCCGCCGTCGATCGATCCCCCGGGATTTCCCGCACCTACTTCCGATATCCGCTTCGGAACGGTAGTCGGGAATATTCGGAAGGGCTTTCTCGGAGGTATGGCTTTTGCAATTCCCGACCATACAGCCATAGTTCCCTACAACACACTTTGCACGCAATGAAACTTCAACTTGGTTACTTGGGACTGAGCGGCTCAAGCGCCGCCGTCTAAATTAGCCAATTTGACCCCCGCAACGACGTCACCTGTCTGAGTTTACTTCACCGCATCCTTCTGAATCACGACAATCCAGCGATTTCGACGTCGCGACCTCAACAACCTTTATGATTTCAACGAATTTGCATCCTCGGAGCCTCCCACGTCACAATCCCAACCGCTACCGCAGCCACCCGCTCACTCGGTGGAACCGTGAACGCCTGGCGACTTTGACTTTGGCGACCGCGAAGATAGACACCTCGGCGGCGTCGATTCTGACGAAGACGACACATTTCGCATTCACAGTGTTCATTCCGCTCCCGGAGGACGACATAATCCAGGCAAGCCAATGGTATGGCATGAATTGCTGCTGATCTATGCGCCTGTATTCTAGTCACATTCAACTTCACCATCCCGGAACCCGCCCACGTCATCACAGCTTCGCCACCCCCATACATCGTTGACCAGCTAGTTGAAATGGGATTCTCGCCCGTCGACGCACATGTTAGGCCAATGTTTTTGATGTGCAAGCTGCTGCAGAGCTCCTGCTCTCCTAAAGTGGTCAGGAAGGATCCCCTCAGCAATCCTCTCGTCCGCCAGAAAGTGAACGCGGAAACCGAGAAAGGAACAAGAAATCAATAGACCACCCCAACCCGAAGCGGTGTCGACATCCAATCTCCCAACTTCTCTTCGACCTCAGCAAGGAAAACGTGCTCTAGAAAGGAGAGAGGTCGGGATGGTGAGGGTGAGAACAAGGGGCAGGTCAAGGGTACGTAAGTGCGTGGGTGCGATTGCGAGGGTGCATCCGGACGAGGTGAGTTGGTTGTTTCCGTTAGGTGATGCATAGGAATGGGACGAGGCTGACGAACACGGGCATCTCGCGCGATTCATAGTTGAATGCAGGGTTGTGACGTCACCGAGACGAATACCCCAACAGGCGGTTCTTCGCACCGAACGTGCCCCGTTTGACAGTTCTTTTTGCAGCTCTTATCATGACAAGATGAGCTTGCATCGCAAGTTTTTTTTAAAAAACCCTAGAGACGTTTTTCTTGTTCGATTGAATATACACCACAAGTTACAATACACTACATAAATCCGTGGGATGTAACTCATACTAGGCCCCTAGTGCTCGACACTCAGACTTTGATCAAGACGCAGGGAATCAGAATGTGACAGACTTTTCCTCTTGAGATGTACCCGTCGCTGATTCGTTGACGCAGAGTTATACAGTATACAGCCCTTCGTCCAGGATGTTCAGTGCATCTTGTGAAATCGTCGTGAGGTTCGCCGATATGACTCGAAACAAAGGCGACCTGAATGAACAACAGCTGATAATTAGGTTTCCTGGGCTAGAAGATCCGTATGCGGAGAGAACGCAAACTGCGTGCGTCATCCATTCTGTACAATTCACGTTTTCTTTCACAAGAAAAAGGGAGTCTTTATGGAATATATATATATCGACAATCCGGATACGACTTCATACAACCCTTTGAAACACATTCAAGTTCGCGTGGCATCTATCAAAACATATACGAATGCCATAGCTCGCAACGATCAGACAAGGTTCGCAAGTCCGACCCGTTTATTCCCGTAATCGAACACCGTGTAGAAGCTCTCTAGGAAAACGGTACCGAGGGTCCAGTGTGCTGGTGATTCAGATGAAGTTCAGTGCTCGGGTCAGCATGGAGCAACTGAAAACGACACTCGGAATTTCTGGACATTGGAAGCTCACCCAGGCCGCGATTGCGCCGAGCGACGACGCCGCTGAAACAGTCAGGTGAACCATCCCGAATCGGTCCCTGGTTGAGGATCGAAGCAGGGATCTCGAACGTCTGATCTCCGCCAAAGGAAAAGCTTATCGACGGGAAATTGTTACACGGGACTGTAGGACGTTCGATGGAACCAAAGCATCGAATTGGAATTGAACGGAACTCACAGCTGTAATATGCACGGCCGGCACTCTTGCCACCGAGGGCCAAGTGCAGATTGGCCACTTGCGACCGACCACCGATGATCATGTTGGATCCGGTGTCGAAGATGGCACTTATACCTCTCAATATCGCCTGATTGTTACCTCCTCCAATTGCTTGTATGTTCACCTGCCAGAATCCCTGGACCGACAGCATAAGCTCACGTCTGATTCCACTCGGCACTTCAGCTCACCTCTTCGGTCACGGGTATATAGATGATGTTACCTGAATACAGAACTTCGTTCGTTCCACCAAGGTACAACTCGCCTCCATCAGAGGTGAGCTTGATTGAGAATACTGATTCTGTCAACTTTTCTTCATCTACGAGTGTTTCGAAAACGGGGCTGGCATGATAATATGATACTGACGCGAAAGCCATCCCCAATATACCATCTGGAGGGGAAAGCATCCCAGAGTATGTTGTTGCGGCACCGATGGTCTGACTGTCCGCCTGCTCAACGGTCAGATGTGTATACGTTCGGAAATGATGGAGAACATGCAGTGAGGCCAGCAATAGTGATGTTATCAGTGTATTGATCGCCTGAGCACTTGGCTCCATCACTAAACTCGATTGCGAAATCCAAACCTGGCATGGCTTTGGCCGTGCTCGACGAAGCGGGGTTCCAGTGGGTTTGTCCTGAGCAACCGGAACAAGTGGGCCCCGGAAGGAAGAGATCACTAGGTGGGTCTGTCCAAACAAGTTGCGGGAGTTTAATGGGATGCACCCACCTAGACCCAGTGTCGACTTGAACTGAAATGGAAGTCAGGTCGACGTATATCAGCAATGCAAGGGGAAGCATACTAATAAAATATTTGGGAGGAGTACCAATTGTGATGGTGCAATACCAGAGCTTGTATTCATGACTTGTCAAGGCTGCGGCACCAACAGCACGCTTCTTCGAGTTTATATTCTCCGTCCCATTCACGGCAAGAGAGTGGGACATCCCCGTATTTTTCTCATAATTTGCGAGGCCGCGGAGCATTTTACTGTAAAAATAGTTCTTGAACGAAGGGCGATGATGTAGGTTGAGCTTTAAACGTACGCATCGACTGATTCGACACGGGAGTGGATCGCGTCGAAATCGACGCGCTTGTCAAGCTTCGACCATGGTGACCGTTTGGCGAGTGGTATCATCGTCCCGTCGGTTTTCCGGACAAGCTGAACCATTGCAACAGTCGAGGAAACCGCTGCAAGGATGATTGCGAAGACTGCGAGACGCATTGTGGGGGATTGACTGATTAGCATCAACGTATTCACCTTTAATCCCCCACTGGTGCTTGGAAACGATCTGCCAGCGCTCTGTATAATATAGATCATGATGCGGACTGGAAGTTTGATCTCTGTGTCGCCAAGTTCATCGTGTTCTGTCGTGCGGATGGCGAAGAGCGATCCCGCGTTGGCATGTGCCAAGTCAAATCATGTCCAAATTTCCTTCGAAGGACCTGCATCATGCCATGGAGGGCAGGCGCCGAGTGTCCGAATTTGAAGGATCTCGTGCCCGCACCAATTGTGGGAATCCCCCCCCCTGCTCCGATTAATTGATATTCATCCCTCCTCCCCACTCGTGCACCCCACTATACAACCAATCTATCTCTAGTCGCTCCCTCAGGCTCATATCGCCTCCGAAGTCGCCTCTGCGAGCCTGGCCACCTCGACAGGGCTCAAGATTGGTAGCTGAGCCTCATCGCCTGAACAAATTGGCCATGTTCAGCCATGTTCTCCGCCCGCGGCTTGTATCGATCAGATTCGATCAGCAAGATGATATGTTGAAATTCGCTATGAAAAAACATATTGGCTAAAGTGAATATCCAGGCGGAGAGAGTTCGAGAGCTCGTAGCCCGACGGTGATGGTGTCTATTCCAGCGCATATGCGAGCCTGCATGGATTCTACAGGGTTTGGGCATTGTCATGGCATCGACAGCTACAATTAGCACTTGGACCAAGTCATTGACAGAGGCCAGGACCTGTTCTCGCTGCTGACACGTCGGGACTTTCCCTATGCCCTTCTACCAGTTGAATCCAGAATCTATGCCACGGCCCCTTCCTCCTGCAGTGATTGTCAGGTGGTGAGGTACTGAGCGGCGAGCACGCAACTGCAAGTGTAACAGCCGGGGTATTAAAAACATGTTGTATTAGGATCACGGAGTGCAGCTATAAGAACAGGAAGAGCGCATGTTAGAATGAGCAAGTCCCGAATCCCTAGAGCAGGTATAAGCGAGCAAAGAGAAGTGTTCAAGAAGTGATTAGACTGCATAGCTACATACTTGTGGATGTGCATAGAAAGCATGGATGGATGCGCGCAACAGACCATAGATATCATAAGTTAGCTAGTTCGGACGCCGATAGTCTTGAAGGACCAGACAAACGATACGGATAAGGTCAGTTGGACTTCCTGAACCGTACACGGGGAGAGACATTCACAGCGGAAACGAAATCCTGGCCTTCAACCAGACCTAGACCCAATTGAACCAGTTACTACCTGACCTACTCAAGTTTACGTAGCACCCCTCCAGGGCCCTCCCTGGGCTGGAGTGTGGCAAAAGGCTTGCGGTCGATCATGTCCCGGCCTGAGAATGAAGCTTGGGCGATACTCGATGAGGAGGACGGCGAGAGGTAGCAGGTAGAAACTCCGCCACCTTCACACTCGCGCCGATGGCAGCAAATATTATTAGTATGTAGCCCGTGCTAGCACTACACGCACGCACGCACCTCAATGTCGCCCTCTCCTTAGCTGCGCTCGAGATAGAGACGATGCCATACCCGTCGACTCACCCTTCCGTGTTTGAATCCATCTCAAACGAGTACTCTCAACACGCTCTCAGTTCACCCTGCTCACCTCCTCCAAGACACTCGCGTCCCTCGTCCTAGAGCGCGACTTCCGCCCCGCAGAGTCCAACCGCAAGGAAATGACTGCACACGACATACCCATCCCCCACGACGCCCGCTACCTCCACGCAGCCCTGCACGCCATCGCACCACACCGCCAGAAGAACCCCACACAAGCACAGGAGCGCATCAACGCCTGGCTGTCGCTCGCGTCCGACCAGCACCAAGAGTTGCTATCGTTTTCCGACATCCAGCACAAACTCTTTCGGTCGATGGACCATGCAAGTCGTCTCGATGCTCGCGCGCTATGCTCGTCCGTCCGTCGTGGAAAGGTATTTGCGACAACTGCAAGACGCATCTCGGGATTACGACTCGAAGAAGGGCATGGGTCCCCCGTCGGACTTGCTTGCTGGCGCATATAGCCTTGCCATCAGAACGTTCGCTCTCGGGGGAAACGACGAAGCCGCTCTCGCTCTCACCTCGACGGCATGGTCGCGCGGAATCCGCACACCTGATTTCACGCTCAACATGGTCGCCAAATACGCCCTAGATCGACAAACGGCTATCGACCGAAGGTAAAATGATCGCTATTGCGGCGCTGGCAGCCCGCCTTCGTTCGCTACGCGCCGCCATGCGATCACCCACACCACCGTCCCCTCACGCCCTCCACAGCTTCATAGCCTCATGCCAAGCCCTCGGTCGCACTCATGCCCTCCCATTTCTCCGCTCGCTCGCCTACCGCTACTCGCCTAAATCAGCTTCCACCTGGGCGTTCACAGAAATGCCCCACCACCGCTCCCGCCGCGAATTCGTGCACATCCTCTTCGTGTTCGCACACCACTTTCACTTGGTCGGCGTCCCGCGCAAGACGCTGCTATCGATCGTCAGGGGTCCGAGGGGCAAGCAGGCACGCAAGGAGCGAGGGAGACCCCGGGGGTTGTCGCATCCAGTGCCCCAGGATGAACGGAAGGCTGAGTGCGTATCATACGGCGCTCGTGTGGGACGCGATCCTGGCGCTCATGTTGTCAACTAGGGACGAGCAGGAGCGGCTGTACGCGCTCCTGTTGTCGCTCGTTCGACGGAGTCGACAGGTGGGGTGGGACGAGGGTGCTGATCCAGAACAGGCGGAACGCGGGAACGCGTGTACGCGTGCAGATACCCCCAGATGTGTTCGACGCTGCGCACTTCTCTCCATTCGTGTCCTCATGGTCACGCCTGGAACGTGGATGAGGGCGTAGACCTGCCGAGGCAGCGTGGGTGTTGCGGGACATGATGGAGCTCGGGGTGGAGTCTACACTCGTGCAACGGAGTGTGGTCGCGCGGGGTTATGCGCAGCACGGCGATGCGGTGGTTGCATTGAAGATTTTGGATCGGATGGAGGAGGCGGAGATGGAGATGAAGTCAGGATTGGGGTCGGAGACAGGGGCGGAGACCAAGTCAGGAAGGCCAGGACCAGTGGAAGAGGAAACGACGACGACGCTGCAGCAGCGGAACGCGAATGGACACCGTCAGACGCGCTGCTCGGCCTGCATACGAACGTGTTGCGCGAGTTCGTCGTCACGAGACACGTGGAGCACGCACGCGAGGTGGAGAGGAGGCTGGCGGAGCGGTTGGAGTATCGGGGCGACAAGAGGGCGGCGACGGATGTGGGCGTGGTGATGTTGAGAGAGCTCGAGGGGAGAGTTTGGGCGTGGAATCAGTATCCGTGCCCTTCGTAGTCTCTGTCTTAGTCTTGGTCTCGCGTTGGTTCTTTCTGACATGAACAGTGAGTTGGTTCAGTCGATGGTATGAACCTACTATGTAACACTTCGAGGATTGACCGGGTTGAACTGAGTGTGCTTCCTGGACTCTTCCGGTCATGAGGTGAAGATAAGCTATGAGTCATAAGTGAGGCCATCGAGGCAAGCAATAAGGAATTGTAAATAAGAAGAAATCATACACAGTGGCCAGCCTAGATTAAGAAGACATGAGAAGTTCACACTAGACAATGTGTCTGGGTTAGGGAAAGAGAACAAAAAAGGAAGATGCAAGCAGAAAAATGTAGCACATGATGAAATACTTTGTTGGTAGGTAAGTAGTAATGTGTAAGGTGAGCAAAGTTGGTTAGAGAAGATATCTTGAATACTTCCTATATGCTTTTTTGTTCTTGCCATACAACTTGCTCTCCCAACTCATTGGTGGATTGTGGTTTAATTTCTCAAGTTTCAGGAATAATAAAAATTTTGGACAAGTAAATCAGGACAGAATATGTATATGTACCTTCAATACACTTACTCTAGACATGAAGTCATAATTCATTGTGTTAATTGTGTTGTATATCTCCAAACAAACATTTAATGTGTGGCATCACATAGGTCTTGACTGGGTACATTTCTATAGATTCCTTGTTGTAAAAACCATTTTTCTTTCCTTTTCTCATCTACTTGTCAACAACTTGTTCTAACTTTCATGCAATGCATCATCACACTGCTACAAATTAATGGTTATTGAACAGTATATTCAAGATATGACATGCTTTACATACTCATCTGATTCTGAAGAACCACATTCAAGATCATTTCAACCTTTGCTGCTTTCTGAGATTCTTTGCCATATTGATGGAAAACTTCTTTCATGGCTAATTTCACCTGTGCATGTTTGTTTGATGTCTTGTACTTTTCAACAGCAGATTGGAGTGGCTGAGGATCTTTTTCATGAAAAAGATAGAAAGAATGCTCCAGAACAAGGATTGTATCTATAAAAGTATAAGCAATGCAATATATATATTTCAATCTTCTGAACAGAAAAATGATATACCAATGCTATTGAGAAGAATTTGCTCCCATGTACTATAGGTCTGCTGGAATCTTCAAAAGATACTATAAAGTAAAATGAATCATAAATTTACCATACTATGAGGGTCCAGAAGGGAAGATTGACTCAGATCAAGTTTGGACTGAAATAATGAAATGTTATGCACAAAAGATAATAGAATGAAACCACATACTTTTCTGTTCTGAATGATCTGATCATAACAAATTATATGAAAATGTCGAAAGAGATTTCATGAAAGTCACCATCTACAAATGAAAATGAGATATGGATATAGTCACAAGTTAATAGATTTGGTAAACACGTACAGACTAACATGAATATAATTGGATTGTAAATGAAATTGAGAAGTTTCTCAAATATAAAAATAAAAACAAACTTACATCCTGCCATAGGAAAGAAACAATGTGATAACAAAATATTAAATTTGCATAGTAGGAGATTTCAAAAAAAAACTTACAGTCTGGAAATTATAGAGCAATTAGTATATAGAACAGTAAATATCTGACAAAAATATGGTATTTACCTCCTATTCAAAGTGCAAGATATCAATCATCAATAAGTGATCATTAACAAGACTGAGAATATACCATCTGCAATTATACAAAAACATGAATCAAGATTACTGTTACTATATAGGTGAATGGTAAAATATAACTCACAGTCTGTAATGATTCAAATATTGTCAAAAAGATGCATGTGAATGTCAATAAAATCAACATGGTATGCTTACCAGCTAAGTCAATCAGGCATGCATAAGTTACATGAGTATTGGAAAAAATATAATAAATAACATACTGTCTAAAAATATAAGATGTCGTAAAAGTCAATGTAAATGCAGTCAATCATAAGAAATAATATCCAAAACTCACATACTGTCATTTTTAGAGCAGAATGAGAGCATAGCATTACTATTACAACTGTTTGTATCATTCCAAAATGCAAAACTCACAAACTGTGATTTCCAAAGAAAAAAAATAGATGGCATCATAAGCATTACAGGTATCTGTTGAGGGCATTTCAGAATGAAAACTCACTTCCTGTCATTGCCAGAGCATGATGAAGAATGGGTGGACATGGCAATGTTAGCATCACCACTCTCTGGCACATTCCATAATGCACAACTCACCATCTGTCATTTCCAGAGTATCATGAAGAATGAGTGGACAATGCATCATCAGCATCACCACTCTCTGGCATATTCCACAATGTACAACTCACAATCTGTCATTTCCAGAGCATCATGAAGAATGAGTAGACAGGGCATCATCAGCATCACCACTCTCTGGCACATTCCACATTCCACAATGCATAACTCACATACTGTCATTTCCACAGCATCATGAAGAATGAGTGGACATGGCATCATCAGCATCACCACTCTCTAGCACATTCCACAAATTGTGCACAACTCACATCCTGTCATTTGCAGAGAACCATGAAGGATGAGTGGATATGGGCATTATCAGCATCACCACTCTCTGCCACATTTAAAAATGCACAACTCACTCTCTGTCATTTCCAGAGCATCATGAAGAATGAGTAGACATGGCATCATCAGCATCACAACTCTCAGGCTCTGGCACATTCAACATTCCACAATGCACAACTCACATGCTGTTATTTCCAGAGCATCATGAAGAATGAGTGGATGTGGCATAATGAGCATCACCAGTGACTCTCTGGCACATTCCACAATGCACAACTCACATCCTGTCATTTCCAGAGCATCATGAAGAATGAGTGGACATGGCATCATCAGCATCACCACTCTCTGGCACATTTCACAATGCACAACTCACTCCCTGTCATTTCCAGAGCATTATGATGAATGGATGGACATGACATCATCAGCATCACCATTCTCTGGCACATTCCACAATAAACAACTCACAATCTGTCATTTCCAGCCATCGATGAAGAATGAGTGAACATGGCATCATTGGCATCACTCTCTGGCACATTCCACAATACACAACTCACAAGCTGTCATTTCCAGACCATCATGAAGAATGAGTGGACATGGCATCATCAGTATTACCACTCTCTGGCATATTCCCCAATGCACAACTCACAAACTGTCATTGCCAGAGAGCATCATGAAGAATGAGTGAACATGGCATCATCAGCATCACCACTCTCTGGCACATTCCACATTCCACAATGCACAACTCACTTCCTGTCATTTCCAGAGCATCATGAAGAATGAGTGGACATGGCATCATCAGCATCTCTCTGGTATATTTTTTTGAAAAACTTACAAACTGCCATTTTCAGAAACAAATCATGATATCAGTCATATAATTTATGTCTACTCATATGCCCCAATAAATGACTCACATGCTACATTCCCCACAGTAGGGTAAGTTGGATAGCACAATCAACATAACTATGATTTTCTGTTGAAACCAATTCATATGAAGTTATCTTACCCAAAAGTGTGGAAACCATCTTGCAAGATTTTTAGGATCCATATGGTCTTTAGGAAATGCAGATTTCTGCTGTTCATCTAAAAAAGATACAACACTTTCTTTCAGTGTAAGGTATCTGCCTTGGAAGAATATTCAACAATAGTGCTTACTCTTGAACTGCATATCTCATACACAATGCTATGTTTGTTTCCTGTGCAGTCACAAATAGCAATTGCAAAACCTCCTCATTCAAAGCCTCTGCTGTTTCATCCAACAGCATGTTACACCCCTCATTTGAGTTGTGCATTCCTTGTATGTATGCAAATTCCATGAGCTAAATTAACAGTTTATGAGAACATAGAATAGATACCTTCAATCCGAACACTATATTTTGGTGCATGGTTCAATTGAGAGAGACGTCCCCATATATTAGCATTGTCAAAAATTCCATCTATGAGCGCGTGTGCCTTGGCCTTCCTCTCGTCTAGTGGCAGCCTTCGATCACCACCAGTTAGTTTGCCCATGGCTACCGCCAACAATGCATCAAACTTGGTGAACACAACAATAACAGGCACTGGACAAGTTGTGACTCGGAGTTCAAGAAAACCTTTCCGAAAATGAAGTCACCATTTCTCGTATCACATTCATTGAAAAACATTTCTTCGGAACGTTGGATCGCCCGACACAATTTATCCATTGGGATACAGTACCTATTCAACACAACGACCAGTCAATGACTTCTTCCCGCGCAGCTGAAGCTATTACCAAATGGCATGAATCCGTTTCTCGAGTTTCGTCGTGGTCGCACGATCTGCGATGAACTTCTTCAATTGTTCAAATTCGTCTACAGAACCAGCTTCGAAGCCCCGCGAGTCATGGAAGACGAATTTATCATTGCTCTGGAAAATCAATTCGTTCTCGATGTCGTGAATTCCGCGCTAGCATGCATCGGTACAGATGTGCGTCATGTCAGTGTCCGATATGTGGTGACCCCTCACCCCCATGGATCCCTCAACCTGGGTCAGATCGATCTAGTAATCGCACGGTTTTGTAGACCAGTCATCCATATGTATCAAACCAGACACGCACCTTCTTTCCTTCTCCATCATAGACCTCCGGGTTTTCGGTAGTGTTACAGATCGCGCGGAGGATAGTCGTCTTGCCAGCGTTCGCCCGCCCAATGATAAGGATCCTGAAGCGGCCAAATTTCTCTCGAATATTGTCGAAACCGCCTGTTCTGAGCGATTTCGCCGTCGCGACCTCAACACCTTTATGATCTCAACGAAATTGCATCCTCGGAGCCTCCCACGTCACAGTCCCAACCGCTACCCCAGCCATCCGCTCACTCACTGGAACACCTGG